>CM021319.1:3161934-3186036 GCA_010645155.1 Tigriopus japonicus
GGATTTTTTTTACCACTACCTGGTGTCCTATATGTCCTCAACCCTAAGCGGATGTTCCCCTTCAAGATCTTGCTCACGTCAAACGCGTTGTTGTAGGGCTTTGAAATTTTACATGCTAGTAGACATACTGTACCCTTTGATTACTTCTATACCAAAAATGAGCGCCCCATGGCCATCACAACCAAGGCCAGCTCCATCAACGTCGCCGCGGTCAATTTTTAAAAAGCTCTCGTGATGACGATCTGGTTGAGGATCTTGATGAAGTTGGACACGTTCAAGTATACAGTAAAAAAGGGGCTTAAGTCATTCTACTTTACACGCACAAAATTTAATTTGGTCTTCAAACTTCAAACTTTTTCAAAACCCCAAAATGGCACATCAATTTTCCACATCAGCCTGCTTTTTCCCATCCAAAATGCGCGCGCCGACCAAATGTCTCACCTTATTCGACACCATTTTACTCGCAAAACTGCCGTTTGTTTACTTTTCTTCATAAAACAGGAAAGGAAGAGGACGAACCAATTTATCCCAAACTCAATTTCTGACGTGAAATTCAAATCCTACGTGAAATGGCATTAAGATTCGTTTAGAGTTGAGGACATATAGGACACCCGGTACAAGGAATGGGATTCCCTGTAAAGAGAGTTAATCATTGATATAATTTCTTTCAAAAAGTAAATGAATGTGCAAGCATGTGTAACGTGTCAAAAACTGGTCTATTTTGGGTGCATCGATTTACATTCAAAATAATTTTGGCAAAATAGGGAAATATGCATTCGATTGAATGCCTCAGTGAAATACTCTCACAAAACTGAACTGAACAGAGCATGGAATGATTGAACTCACCCACTTTTGGGATAAAAAATATTAAAGAACAGTTACTGCAACTCTTGACTCCGATCTTCCATCGAGTTGGAAACTGAATTGCACAGTACACCCAACATTAGCAGAATGTCTCACAAACAAAGACTAATTGTTTTTTCTTACTGGAAATTCAGATTCTAATCGAAATGGTCCTCCATGGAATTTTAGTGGTTCTTGCATAAAAAGAAAGTTTTTCGGTTTAAAATGTCCCAAACGTAGTTGTAAATTTTTTTTTGCTCTAACAGGGAGCAAAAAGTCAATAAATTTCAAGTTTCCACGGATAGGGTAAAATGTATGAAGTGAGTCTTTATTAATTTTTCTTTCTTTGTTCAGCAATGGGGTGAAAACTAGCGCAGTCACGCCTGTGAACACAGCACTCAATTCAAGTTTGACAGTTGTTGAAATGCCAAACTTCTTTCGAGTGAAATCGAAGACAAATGGTGGCATGCTGAAGAATTGACCGGAATCTCGAAGAAAGTGAACTGATTTCTTTGTTTTCCCTAATTACACTGGCCTTTGTCTAATTGAGTTGCGGTGATGCAAGTCATCCGTTGTGAAGATCTTAGTTTGTTCCCTGACTTGAGGAACTCGAGGAACAAGTCAATGAAAGAATGTCTGTCCAAGCGAGATCTCTTCCCACTTTTCAATCTGACTTGTATGTAATGATTTGAACTGACGGGAGAGACTCTCCCGAATGTTCTCGTAATGAATACACAAGGTACAGTAGAAAGTAGAAGGGATGACGAGTCCATACCAAGAAGTGCCCCTCCACCTTCACATTGACTGGTGGTGACATTGATTGAAACCCCATCATAATCGTCAGCGGTTCATTCCCCTCTCTCCTCCACTTGAGCTCTGGATTTCTCACTTTTCGACGAATTTTGCAATGGCACTGATTACAAATTAGTGCACACGCTGTACCAGTGAAAATGACTGGTGGAATTCTCAAAACGAGCCATCTGAGTACTAGTTGTTAAATGTCCCACAGTCATTAAGGTTGAGAAGGATTCAGTAGATTCAATTAAGAATTTAGCGCTCTTCCCAATAATCTTTGAAGATGTGAAGCAAGGCTCTAATGCACGGGACGTAAACCTGAAGGCCTAGGCCTACATGTGGGCCCTATGGTAGTTTTGTGCTGGCCGAGGAGGAATGGGGAAAGTCCAAAATAGTGGGCCCAGGGCTCTTTGAGTATTGAATTGTGGACCCATGAACCTACCAACATCTGTTAGGTGGGCCCCAAAAGATTGCAGGTAAAAAGGTTACAAACAAAACGGTCACAAGTAAATAGGTCCCAGGAAAACAGTCACGAGTAAAACGGTCAAGGTAAAAAGGTCACACTGTAAAAATGTCACAGTGAAAAATCACTTTTCCATGGATATTATTGTGTTCCTCCCGGATTATCTCAGAAGCCCATGGGAAGATCTCGAAAGAAGGGTGTAACTTTGACTCCAGCCATGGGACAATCTCCATCCAAGGAAGATACCAGGGTCCAAGGGTTCACCCCTTGGCTACATTCGGAGTTGCGGGGGTCTGTGACCTTTTTAGTGTGACCTTTTTACCTTGTGACCATTTTACCGAAACGTTTTTACCTTGTGACCATTTTACCGAAACGTTTTTACCTTGTGACCATTTTACCGAAACGTTTTTACCTTGTGACCGTTTTACCGTAACCTTTTTACCTTGTGACCATTTTACCGTGACCGTTTTACGGCGACCTACTTACCGTGCTCACAAAGTCAAATTTGGTGGGCCTTGACCCAAAGGCAATTGCCGACCCCTGCTCTACTGAGTCTTGAAGATCATGACGAATTTGAATTGCTTCCACTGGTAGTTGTTGGTCATCAAAATTCGAAATTGTGAGAGATTGCTTCGAAACATCAAGTCATTCGCCGAAGTGGAAACAGGAAATAGCCAATGGGTAGGGTGACGGGGAAAACAAAGGTGCGTGATTTTTAAAGTGCTTTTGTTCCGTTGTTATTCTTGTTTAGACCAAATCAAAAACAGAAATCCACTTAAAGGTTGTGATAGGATATGAAATAAGGGGTTAAAACAAACAATGACACACTATCCAATTGATGAAATCAATTCAGGAGTAATTATTAGTGATGGACCGAAAGGGCTCATAACCGAAACCGAAAGTTTCGGCCGAAAGAGGGCTTAACCGAAACCGAAACCGAAAGCAGCTGACCACAAAATTGTATAAATGCAAAATCCACCTTAAAAATTAAATTGCTCATGTGTTCGATGTTGAGTAGTCGCAAATTTTGAAAGATTGGGAAACTTGAATTTCAGGGGTTCTTGGACGAAAAATTTTTCGATTTTATTGTCAAAGTCCATCCTTTATAGTGCATGTCTGCTTTCGGTTTCGGTAGGCATAACCGAAACCGAAACCGAAATTTCAGCCGAAAGTGCTTTCGGTCCATCACTAGTAATTATTGGCACTGATTCCATAATTTCATGTCTCATAGACTCTGCTTTCATTGGTATTGGTTGAATCAAGTGTAATGAAAAGTTCCGATGAACTAAATGAACACAATTTTAATGGATAACTCAGCTCCGGTTCCGTGATAGCTTTTTTCGTTCCGGTTGAGGCCAACTTCTTTGTCTCCGTAGTAGTAAAACATAGTAGTAAAATGAGCAAGTGCTTTGGTTCAAACGTGTCTATGAAGGCTTGTAGAAGACCTATCAAAAAATAAGTACAGATTTAATTGTTCATGAGACAGACAGATGTATGTTTGGAAGGAATCATTTTGAATAATTATTGTCAATATATTGTGTAATTGATGATAAAAACATATCTTATCACAGTTTTGGAACGTCTTAGCCAAGGGTAGGAATCCAATCAGCCTTGGTTCCACAGAGGTTACATAACAATCAAAGTAAACAAAGGGAATTGGAAAATGGGTTTATTCATATTGTGAAGAAACAAATTGCTTCACATTTTAGTTTTCTGCATCATGCTCCCTTTTGGTGCAAATTTAATACAACAACGTCTTTTATAATCCTTTTCAATTAACTTAGTTTTTCAGTTTATTTGTTAACTTTGATTATTATGTGGAATTATACACATACCACTATTATACATATGGTGCAATACATACTACTGTTCTTAATTGTTATATGTATTGTTAATACATAATATTGTAAATGGAACCAAAGCTGACTGGATTTCTACCCTCTTGTTTGTAAGTTGTTCCGAAACCATGATAAGGTGCGTTTTAGTCATTAATAGGGCTGAAGAAAATAGGCTGTTTTGGCGTCACGCGGGAAATCTAGACCTTTGAAAAAACTTGTTCTCTCTTGCTTTTCGCTTGTCAGCGATAAGCTGACATTGAAACTTGAAACGTCTGGAAATTCTGCTTGACTCCATAACTGCCTATTTTCTTCAGCCCTTGTCATTAAGTACTCAATTTTTTAACAATTTTTCAAAATGATTCTCTCAATGCATGTATCTGTCTCTTGGACAGTAAAATCTGTTCTCGTTTGTATGCTAGGCCTTTTGCAAGTCTTTGTTGATACGTTTGAACCAAAGCACTTGCTCATTTTGGAGACAAGGAAGTTGCTCAAACCAGAACAAAAACAAATTTTCACGAAACCGGAGCTGAGTCATCCATTGATTCTTTATGAATACTTTAAATGCTACAAAAAAAATATTTTTTCAAAGCATAATTTTCACGCAGATAACATGCGCATCTGTTTGATCAAATTCATGCCAAGGTCTCCAAAGTTACACAAATTACTATTTGAAGGGACCTGAATGAAGGAATGCTCATACAAGCGCCTACTTCAAAAGGCTTAAAATCTTGCGAGTGAATGATATGGTGATCTTGAAGCAATTAAATTATATTCATTATTGTTTGAAGGGGATAATCCCCCAGAGTATAAATAAATTCACACATAAAATTCGAAGGGGAGGGAACATTTTTGTTACCTTGCCTCTGGTTCGTAAATCTTGGTTACAGAGACTTCCTGATTACATGTTTGGCCAAATCTGGAACGCTTTCATGTTAGATATAAAGCCAGATATGACACTTAAATAACGATGAAACAATGGGCTGAGTGTGTGAGTGATCAATTCATCTGCACTTACGTAACCTCTTGCAGTGTCGCAAACTCTTTTTCTTGTCAATGATCAGGGTCGCATCGGAGAAAAACCCGCCCGGGTTTTTCGGGTTTTTCGTTTCTGGGGTTTTCGTGTTTTTTGATTTTTTTTCAATATTATTATTCATATTAACATTAACATATCACATCTGAGTTTTGACGATACACAACATATTCATAACTCGTTTTTTTTCGCAAGAAACAACAACCTTCGACATTTTCTGTCTCGATTGCTTAAATCCTGCGGGAAATTATTTGAAATAAATATTTTACACATT
The DNA here is from genome assembly GCA_010645155.1 of Tigriopus japonicus. NCBI lineage: Eukaryota > Metazoa > Arthropoda > Copepoda > Harpacticoida > Harpacticidae > Tigriopus > Tigriopus japonicus. Next base: position 3,167,178 of record CM021319.1, read on the forward strand.
TTCACAGTACTTTTTCAAAGAATTAGTGTTTTTTTCAAATTCTAGAATAATTTGTGTAGAGCAAAAAATATGCTCTTAAGGAAGCCTAAGGTTTAAAAAGAGAAATTTGCGGTAAAATCTTTACCCAAACAAATATTTGGCCAAATTTGACACTTTTATGTCAACAAGCAACATCTTACGCCAGAAAATGGCAACTTGATAACAACTTCCGTCGCATTGAGTGCAACTTTTAACAACATATTGCAACTTTAGGGCTAAAAGCCTGCAACTTGTAGTCAAAAAAAATAAATTTATTCAAGCCCTATTTATAACATATCCTCATACATAATTCATATCTTCTTCAAGAGTTTTAGGAGATACAAGATCGACGAGAAAAGTTAGACCTCATCAAAAACAAAATTGTTGACTTAACTTGAACTAGTTGCCTTGTTAGTTTATTTTTAATTTCCCGTAGTTTGGCAAAGAATTTGAGAACCTGAAAAGCAAGGGCGTGGCACTGGTTTCTTATCAGTGTTGCCGAATAATAAACAGTTACAAGTGCATTTGAATCGGACCAAAAAGACGACAAAATATTGTCTTAGTTTTGAACCTGTTGCAGGTGAATGACGTTAGAGTTACTTTAGTAGAATTCATTGTGCTTGGCTGGACTTAAACAAAAAATACAATATTTAGTTAGAATAAGATAACACCATCCTTATAGTACCACAATTGGTTCTCAAGGCTCTCCGAAGATGCACCCTGATTACACTCTTTGGCAAATTTCTCACTCTCCTTTCGTAGTAAAAAACCAAGGTTGGTGATTCCAGTGAAAACTAGATGGGCTTTCAGCTTGTTGCTTGAAGGTGATTTATTTTATACGTAGTTCCTGATTGTTTGACTGAGTCATCGAATTTGCAACATAAAAAACTCATCTTGTGGCTAAATGTCAGAAATATTTCGTTTTAAACAAACCAAAACTCATGAACACTTATTGCCAGTGCTGGCCACCCCATGGTGCTGGCCCATGGTGCTGGCCCATGATGCCAATATCTGGGCTAAATTTTCTGTTTTACTTGAGATGGATCAGATATTTATCATGGTAAACTGAATTCATTTTTCTAGTTTAGACTCCAGAACTTTCATGTCATTCCTTTTCTTGCTGGTTTTTCATCTTCCCAATTTCGTCTTTCAGATTTAAAACTTGAATCGATTCCTGGACACAATATTTGGTTGATCTTTTGTAACTATCTAAGACTGGGAGAAATGTATTATAGTTGTCATCGTCCTGGAGATAAAAGGTCAGTTGTTGAAAACCTTTGGAAGTATGGTAGAAGCATAATGAGACGAGTAGAAATACCCATGCTTCGGTAGAGTCTCAGGACATAAGTGATTTTGTTTAAATGACTTATGTATTGAAACTTAACTCGAGCGTGGTTATTTCTACTCCGTCTTGCTATGACTTTTTAAGTCAATTGTTGTGAACACAATTGAAACTGTGTATAGTAGAAGCATAGTAGTACGGAGTAGGAATAACCATGCCCCAGTAAGTTTCGCTACATAAGCTGCGTTTTTCAATCGTATAAACGATTGAACAAAGATACCTTTAACTTGAGGATCGAACATGATTTTGGGTGAAGCTAGTCCACTTTTTACTAAACCACTAAGCTTCTTTTTGGGAGGAGACGTGGTGTCGTGGTTAGCCCAGTGTCCTACCCTATAGTGTTAATTATCCCTGGTTCGATTCTCTTCCCCGACCTTTCTCAAGAAACCTTTTAGACGTTAATCCACACCCACAGACGAAGAACCAGTCTGATATCGAACTTGTAATTGCCTATCGGCAATATATTATTAAGGATGTGATCAGACCTGTTCAAGATACTTTGAAAAAGTATCTAGATAAGATAGTATTTTCTGCAAAGTATCTAGATAAAGATACATCAAGAAACTTTCCTGAAAAAGTATCTAGATAAACATAGTTCAAGATAGCTTCCCGAAAAAACTATCCAGATAAGATACTTCAAGATACTTTTCACAAAACGTATCTATATAAGATACTTCCAGATACTTGTTGGGAAAATGCATAATGCATACTAAACAATGTATAATGGATGCTTTAACACAAAAGATTGAGAGAATACATTATCTAGATAAAGATAGTTTAAGATAGTTTTCCAAAAAAAGTATCTAGATAAAGATATTTCAAGATAGTTTGCCGAAAAAAATATCTAGATAAAGATACTTTAACATACTTTCCCGAAAAAAGTATCTAGATTAAGATAAAAGATAAACTATCTTTTATCTTTATCTTTTATCTAGATAAGATAATTGAAAAGGTCTGGATGTGATGGCTGGCCTCGCTGGCAAGGGGAGGCTCACCCTCCGTCCCTAGCACCAACAATCCAAAAAATTTATTCGGAAACCTAGATAGTCGAAGATGATCCGCTGTGGTCCCAAGTTATGATATGTGAGAAAAAGTGGGGTTTTCGTGTGCTTTCTTAGCTATTGTATGTAGTAAAAATCTAGAAAATTGGACATGGGCAATTGCCCTTGAGCATGATTATTTCTGCTTTCTGTCTCACTATGCTTCTGTTATGCTTTCAAATATGATCAACAGCTGACCTAATCTCACGGGAACATAATCGCAAGGAAAACGAAAAAGGCATCAACTCACGCTATTTAACACAAATTAAGCCGCAAATTAACTCTCATAAATGATCACAAGAAGACTCTATAGTAATGGCAACTCTGTGAAGTTTTATTTTGGCCACTTTAAAGTTAATTCCTTTCGACCGCAAGTTGGTAAGTTATGCTCAGCATGCTAAATAAAAGCCTCGTGCGCAGTGTGTGGAAAAAACGTTTCCGCAACATGCATGCAGGCGATCCCACTCTATTTCTAACCAAGTGTTAAGAGAATAGATACATATAAAGTTCTGCTGGCAACATAAGCTGGTGCATCCAGTTTCATGCACGTTTTCAATTCATTGATTCTCTGTTTCAAGGATGAAAAGTATTACTGGTGGGGGACTATTTAAAGTGATATCCCATCTGGATTATACTTTGTGTTTCGTGAAGCTTGTTTTGTTCATGGATCCAACTTTGGCAGATGTGTTTGACCATTCTGATCATGATTCCATGATTGTCTTCTACTGATCCAGCTGTAAACCTCTCTCAAATAATCAATACCCATTCTCGAGCCGAACTAATAAGGGAGACGAAATATCAAGTGGGCGTCAAGTTAAAAGCGGTATCGTTTTTTTGGTCCAAAACCTATTAGGAAGGCTTTGCTTGGCCAATTTGAAGCAGATCGACAATCCAACCTACTTTTAGGGATGAGCCTTGTTCTAGCATCCATGCCCGTATGACCAATAAGCTATCATTATCGACCCCTCTCACACCTGTTTGTAAAAAAAAGGACCGCCATCAGGTCCTCGGCCAAGATCTTGACGAGGGGAACGGAATCCGCTAGCCGGCTTCGTTTAGAGCATTCATTATTATGCGGTTTTTGCTAAAGAGCTCTCACTCTGCCTCCGAAAGTACTTACGCCTAAGCTCTCTGTTTCGTGTTTACTTGATGGGCTTGAATGTATACACAGGGTGATTCATGGGAGCCTTGGTTAAATGTGAAGGGAGAATTTGAGCCATGTTTTGTTCTTTTGAAATATGAATTTTTGGGCTGATTCAACCAAACAAATTGGAAGCATTCTACAGATTCTACACCTCGTTCTACCGTCCATCACCATCCGATGGTGGAATCATTTGCCTTCTACCTCTTCAGCACTTTGATTTTTGCCTCTACGTCGGGTTCAAGTTACAAACATCTTAATTGTCCGACACTTGCTCTTTACCAAGGACGAGGATATGCTGTATCCTTCCTTCATTTTGAATCCTGGCCAGTTTTCTGGGCTCTCTTTTGAGCTTAGATCAAAGACCACAACACGTCCGAGTCGTGGAAATTCGTGCTTGAATTTCCATGTTTGGTTCCTAATCCTCCCGGGTTTCTCTCATGGATTGATTATCCCGGTCCCCCTGGCTGCAGCTGCTATTTTGTTCTCTCATGCACCAGGGTGAAAAGCGAACCTCTGTTCATACATTTGTTACCCTGTCCCGGTCCCTTCTATTCCAAGTTGAGCCCGCCGTTGCAACCGCGTCCCGAAACGAAAAACTTTTGTCAGTTGTCGTTGGGAGCTCAAGAGCAGAAGTTCTCCTCTCTCTCTCTCTCTCTCTCTCTCTCTCCCTCCTCCTCGTTTTGCTCGTCATTTCGCTCTCCTACTCGTGTGTTAGTGAACGTAGTCGTGTAAGTAGGTGCGTGCGTGAGTGTTTGAGAGTCGTTAGGTGCTTTAGCCCTCTTGGTTGGGTTCGTAGTTGTTGCACTAGTTTGCAAGTACTATGCACACCTACTTCTTCGATATGTGTGTCCCCTTTGCGTCGGTTGAATGGTATCTCGTGGTGAATGAAGTGAGCATGTCTGTGATCTCTTGAACCAATGCCAACGGTTGGGAATCTCAGTTTGGAGTGAATTTGGAGGCATTTATAGGTTTTAGCCTGGTTTTCCGTGAAGAAGAGCTGAATGAATAGTGCACGATTGAAACGGGTTTGAGTGTTCTATCAATCGGTAAGTTTTGATGATATGTGTAATTGCGATGCTATGATTCAAAAACTTGTTCTGTCTGGCTTGGACTAATTTTGCCTATTCGCTAATCTTGATCTCCAATCTCGTTTGAGCGACACTCGAAACAAAGACGTGTTAACACGAATACATCCGAATATTTTGGTGACTGCATTACCACATCCACTGCCGTCCGAGTGTGGTTGGATTTTATGGATTCGTCTTTTTTCGAGTGGCCAATGGCAATTGTTGAGATTCCTGGGATATCAGAATTCCAGTTCTGAACAAATCCTCTTCGCCAAAAATTTGTTCTATCGTATCAACCAGATTGTTCCCATATGTCTAACCAACATGGCTCAATTTGTCCTTGCCTAAAACGTCAAGTTTCTCCGCCCACCTTCTGTTGGTTGCCGTAAACCTGATTGATTATTATTTATCAGAAGGAAATGACCGATTAGTTACGTGTTCAAGACGCTCAGTGGTCATTTCATTTTGATTACATAAACAAACTGCCGATCTTGACTGTCAAAATTTTCATCTCAGAACTAATTAACAGCTACTCTATACATGTGCACGTATTCATATATTTGGTGAAAGAACCGTGAAAATGTCACACCACGAGCGATCACTTCTTGAAAATTCCATTGTTAGAAAATCATCCCAATTATGCTGCGGGTTGTGGTTCACTCAAGTGGTGCCTGTGCGAAAACAAATCCAGGCATGCAGGAACTTGTTTGGAAATACCAGAGAAAATGTTCAGCACACCTTCGCCTTTTCAAATGCATTTTAATGCATAATGTACAAAATGAATATGCCTCTGTTGGCTCGTAAAAAGGGTGATCGATTTGGCGAAGTTCTTTCAATTCCCCTTGATTGCAGTGATTGGCGTTGAAAGAGTGCGTGAATTCGCGCCTAATTGTTTACACGAGCTTTTTTGGATAAGGACGAATGATGTTCACGAACACTCAAGTTTGATTCCTTCCTTAAATGGGATCAACATGTGTGGTGTGAGAGAGGTGCAAAAAAGTTATCCACCCAGTTCAATTTGGGTTGGGCCCGCGTGATTGATCTTTTGTTCTGATTCGCCCAAATTCGTGGATTGGGAAGAAGGTGGCATTCCAAAACTCATATTTCCAAGAACCAGGAAACATCAAAGACTGAAATTGAAACGTTGAGATTAGATCTCTTGGCTTACTGGTAACAGGGTTGGAAAGTACAGCAAAGTACAGGGAATTGAAATGCGCCTTTGACCTTCCCGTCGAGGTTTTCTTCTTGCATTATAATTACTAAATTGTTGTCGGAACCAAATGAAGGTCACCTTCACGAGGACAAAATGTTGTGAACTTTAGTGTTCCCATTCCCAAACAAAACAAGGAAACGCTTTTGCATGAATGACGTCCAACTGGGTTTTTATTTCTTGTCTCGTTTCAGCCCACGTCGTCGTCGTCTCCGCTATCCTCCACCTCCTTCTCGAGCTTGAGTGCCCCACAAGTCATGGAGGACTCACAGTATCATCACCACCATCAGCAGCAGCATCAGCAGCAACATCAACATCATCGTCTTGATCGCAAAGGCCGGATTCGCCTGGAGGAGTTGCTCGATTTCTGTGCCGATTATGAGCGTCAGATTGACGCCGAGCAACAAGTCTTGCTGGAGGCTGTTGAGGCCTGGCCTCATCCGCCCTCGGCCTCTGCTCATCCCACTCCAGCTCCTGCATCGCCCTCGGTGTTTCGATCTTCTATGAGTGTTCAATTGCGACAAAATTCGAAGAAAGACGCCCGGTGCCCTGTCCCTGTTCTTGCACGGCCATGTATGAATAATGTGCCCAACAACAGTGGCGCTGGAGTGCGAACAGATGGAACAAGTGAAATCAGTGGCCCTGCAAATGGACAGCCTGAGGTCAACACAACAATAACAACAACAGGAGCAAGTTTGTCTAACGCTCATCATGTGAATTCCCCAAACGTGAATGGAACATCAACTGTGCCTCCTTCCTCTATAAGTCCTGTCACACCAAACAGGTAAGGCCGAATTACCGTGTTTTGATTTCCTTTTCAAGTCGCTGTTTTGTTTTGCCACACACCCCCAATCAGTCTTATTCATACATGATTTAATTCATTTGTAAACAAAGAGGGTCTATCGTTCCATTTACGGATATTTGGTCACGAAAAAAACTAAAAGATGAAGGATCACATTTACATTTCAATATATTCAGTAGTCAAACCTTGAATTATGTATAATCTTGATATAATCGATTGGGATTCTGAATGGTCCGATTCGTCTCGATAGATAATGAGATGGTGAGCTTATTCCCGAGAAAACCAAGATCTTTCTGCAAGCTTTTGGTCCAGCTATGTATAGAAAATATTTAGCCATTTCATCTGGGGTGATAAACCACAGAAAGAGAAAAAGAAGGCAACACCTCATGATCATCCCCCCCCCCCTCAAAACGGTATACGAATAATACTCGTATGGTAGAATGGTGCAGTCAGAGAGAGTTTTGCCCTCAACTTGAGAGCATTAGAATTTTCTACGGGATTTGAATTGATTTTCTTTCATCCTTGACGAAGGAGACGAGACGAGAGGAATTGAATGAATGTCTGTCTGTCTGTCTGTCTGTCTGTCTGTCTGTCTGTGCATGCATGTGGGTATGTGATGTCCATTTCCTCTTTATATCCAATTGAATCTGACAACAAACCAGAAAGTGAATGTAATCCCCTGCCATTAAATACTGCCCAGTCATAGCTGTCAGCTCGACCAAGCGAATATTGACACAAGACACATGATGGCTGAATTGAAATGTGGCCAGAAATCTGAATGGGGAATACTAGGAGCCAACAATGTTACTCCAAAAGAATCATGATTTGCCAAACGGAATGATGACCAGAACCCTTTCCTATGTACTCCTATTTCTGGATGAAATAAGTCAGTGAGTGTTTGCTTTTTAAATGTTAGAGTCGCTTCTCTGGTCTCAGGCCTCTATGACCACCACCTGGAAAAATGACGAGCCGGCATTTAATGGGAAGTTTTAGACATTTAAGCCGCTCAAAGAGCTCATTTGTAATCCCTTGGCTGCCTGAGATCCTTGAAAGACTCCTCCATCGAGCCAGAGCAAATCTAATTCTATCAGAACTCGGCATTTACAGTCGTACAGGTCTTTATGGCCACACATTGCACATCTATTCTTCAATTCATCTTGCCTTTATAGGGGGCTAGATTACACGTTCAATTGTGTGCCCAAGCCATTATGGGATTGTGTATCATTCAAAAAGCATGGAATTGTCCGTCGTTTAATCTTGGCACCCTTGGTTGAGATAATGGGCACATAGCCGATCTAGGTAGGTATTACATACACAGATGAAGTCGACATCCCTTCTAAAATTAATGAGGCTCTCAAGTGTTTCCTATTGTGAGTCAAGATACATCCTTCAATTTCTCTTAAAGTGGAGCAATTGATCTAAAATCTAGATCCACTTGGAGCGAAAATGGATCAAAAATGACAAGAAAATTTCCTCTTTGGGCATTTTTTAGCCCCGATTTATGCACTTCGGTTCTTCCAGTAGACGGTAGGGCAAAAGCAGGAAGATTTTTAGAATTCGTGTCATGTGAAATGTCGAACTAAAATTGGTTCTTCCTCTTTGAATTTCAAAAATTCAAAGACCTCGAAATTTCTCAAGGGTGTTTGTTCTTAAACCCACAGGATTGATCGTGAATAATCCCAATGTCAGTTCATTAAGCCATTGGGGAAATTTTATGGGGCAAACAAATGAGCCCCTGCCAGGCTGCCAGCCACCACTTCAATCTAATCGTTCAAGCTCTATTGTGCTTTGGCCTTCCTTTCAACCTCTAATATATGCCCTTGTTTCGCATTGTTTCTCCTTGCTTTGTAAATACTATGTCATGGCTGTGAGAGTGCATACAACATAGCCTCTTTTCTAATCCTCATCTTTTCTGAGTTCGAAGCACCATAAGAACACCTCAATTAACAGAGTTCGGATAAAGAGGGCTTGAAATTTGGTTCTTGCCCTCACACCATCCAATCTTTGGCCGATCGAATTGGCAATCCATCACATCCATCAACCATCAAATCTTTGAATTGAGATTGACGGAAGCACATAAGTCGAGAACATCCCAACAAACCCTCGATAATGGTTACTTCATGCTGACTGAGAATTGAGCGATCTTAGATGATGGTGGCGATAGTTTGAACGGGGAGGGGACAGCTATTGTGCATTACGAAATGTTACACCCAGTTGGTGGTTAATTATGCCAAGATGGGATTATGCCTTGGGTGAACATTTATATGAGTGGAGGACAAGAGCCTCTGAGAAAAGGATCAACTACCCACATTGTCAATTACAATTTTTAATGCCCTCTCGATGCCACTGAACCGTCAATTCCCGTCTGTCGAAGAAAAGTCTCAGGCAATCCTGTTCAGTCCATAGATACACAACCATACCCCGACACTAGCGTGCCAACTAAAACTTAGAAGCTGGAATTATTCATCATCATAGTTGTCCAGTTTGTTAATACTGTTTTGTGTCAGTACCCTTCAAATGTTAGTGTAATTGCTCCATCAATAGAAGGCGCAGTAGCCGATTGTTTCTACGTTATTGTATTCTCTAGCCAAGATGGATATCATTTATGTATGCAATGCACATCATGCACTTCTCAAAGGGTCCTTGTCTTCAATAGGAGACATGGGTAACAACTTTAGAGTTGAGGAAGCAATCTTGCCTAAATCTTATTTTGGATGTAGTGATGTTTTTGTTCTGGGTGAGGACAAAACGATTCAAAAAACTACTCGAACTCATTACCATCATCATTTTGGATTCTTTCATGAATTCCTCTGAGGCCTGCCAATTCTTGAATGGTTTGCCAATTAATTCTCCCGGCTGCCAATCATACTTACCCATAGGTTTGTTCTTGACTTCAAATGCAAAATATGTCGAAATCTAATTTACTGCCTTTTTAAATTCGTTTTGGGCTGATTGCAGAAGTCAAAATTGTCCCATTCAAATGCTGAAATAGTGATGTAACAATTGACTTGGGAAGACGTAATTGGCCTTGGGACGAAATTGATTTTTGATTAATTGCTTTAACTTAGAACGAATTTGCTTAGCTTGATCACTTGGATCTTGCCTGAAAAATGTGGAAGTTATTATAATTTCGGTATTTTTGAAGGCTACTTCACATTTCTTTTCGATTTTTTTTGCAACGCAAATGCATATCCAGGAAGAACTTGGTTGAGTGGCACCTCTTGCATCATGGGCCCCCAACGCAGTTTGTTCGTATCGTGGAAAAAAGAGCCTCACATCCCACACGAAAAAAATGCACACATTGAGAGCGAGTTTCTTGTTAAAAGCCTTCAACAACCGCTTGATGGGAAATCAAAGCTAATCTCTTGAAGGGCTTCCATTTCCAAACGATCTTATCTTTCACAATCAGAAGCGTAGCTATCAGTAGTAGTGGGTATGCAAACTTTTCCTCCCAAATCTTTACGTGTTTGGCACCTACGTACGTACGTATTTGTTGTGTTTTTGCCACTGAGCGCCTCAAAATCACGGAAAAAGTGAATCATTGAACAGGGTCTAAGTTTAAACTTATAAAAAGTTCAAACTAAAAGTAAGTGAAAACATCTATTTTCCATGTAGGTTTTTTTTAAGAAAAAAAACTATTGGTCAACATCGATGTAATAGCTTCAAACGATTTAGTTGGGTCAAGATACTACAAGCTACAAAATGAAAATGAATCCAGTTCGAGACACCCTGTAGGCTCAATCTTCATATTGAATGCTAAGAAGAAGACAAGCCATCTAGGTAAAGGACAAATGCATATAGTCTCGGACTAAGATAAGGCTTTTTATGATAGGCTCAATCGAACATCAAGTTTTTGGACTCGTGCATTGCATTTCCGACCAACTTTCTGAACTTACGGTAAGAGCCCCAACAATTCTCAAAGAAAATCGGCAAACTCGTTTTTATTTTTCAAACCCGGTCCTGACATTTTTTCCCTACATTTAATGTCTTGAGGCCATCAAAGCACTTTGCCACTCAGGATTTTCGAACTTCTTGACTTATCAAAAATCTGATCCGTTCACAGGACACCTTGTTCACAGTTTTTGAACTTCCTAGAAACCGAAATGATTGTTTTGTTGGAGGATATACCTCAATGCCGAGGGTTTCTTTCCGAAGGTTACTGCCCTTACGTTGTTGCAAGGTTTCAACAAAATTAACGTCGTGTACCAATTTCTAATTATTGAAAGTTTTTAAGCTGCACTACCCCACGCGTTCAGGTCAATAGCTTCGAAAGAAAAGTGGCCTACCTCCTTTTAAAGGTCAACCTGAAGGAATTTAATTCATTTTGAGGAGGGCTGGTCGACAATGTTAGGGTCGGATCCATTTAGCCAGCCACCAAGATCGCACCAAAAATCCCGACCGGAAGCGTGCCCCTCGCCGAACGAGCGAATGAATTCTTCTTTGGTGCCCTTTCTTTGTTCGACCCTCGCATCATCCACGGCCATTTAAGAATTTCATTACGGTTTCCGACTGACTGTGGCAGCCAATTAGAACGGACCACAGAGCGTAGCTCAATCCAACTAAGACGAGGGAAGAATCCAAAGAGAAGGCAGCCGATTCACCACCACTACTACTACTACGTATGTGTTTCCGGGCAGGAAATCCCCGAGATTTCTACACCTGCTGTCGTCAAAAAACGATCGAAACAAGAAGGGAGCTTGGAGATTTATATTTCCGTCCCTCCTAAAAAAGAGTCAATAGATCATAATGCCCTTTTAGCCGGTTGTCTTTACGCTTGCTCAATGTCTCAATTCGTCTCATGATAAATGGTCTTGAACTTGGACTTTTGGTAGATTTGCCAAAAAAGAACTGCTCCTTTCATTTACTCCCAAGTTGAAACATTATTTCGTTCCATCTCATTTTTTAGCCTAAGGCAAGGAAAGGACTTCCACCCATGGAATAATAATGATCATCATCATCATTATTCTCCCATGGTTAGTGTGTGGTCATAAATTCATTATAATTAGAGCACCAGATTAAAAAATATTCCCTCAAACTTAGTTTACACATCAATGTACGTAAGTGCTCTTACAAATTCAAATTTAGTTTAGGAGAATATTCATCAGTGTGAAAGACGATTTATTTTAAAAAAATCGGATCTCATCCTTGAAGACATTCTGGATTCTTGGATTGTGTCTAATTTCTTGCATGACTCGTTCCCTCACGGATCCATGCTGTGTCTTTGTCTCAATAATGATGACTACTCTAAGCCATCTGAAAGTTTCAAATGAATTCATGCTTGCTTTGTTTTTCTCTCATACTGTCTCTATGACCTTACGAAGACGTATTTAACGGAATTCAAACGATGATAATCGCATTTGTTGATGTTATTTTACAGAATCAAAACGAACGGCTCCCTTCCTCGAGATTCGAGAATGTCATCACCAGGTCCCAAAGGGGTTGGAGGACCGGTCCCGCCCACTTCACCCTATCTGACTGCACCCGAGTCCGAACTTCAAAGGGTGTTCAATTTCGATGCTTATCACACCAACTTGTCGAATGGTAGGTTGTTGCAAGCAACATAGCAGGTGCCAACAACTTGACGTGCAAACGTGTTCAAGTCACCACAACGCATCCGATCAATTTGAGCGACGCCTCCATTTTGATTACAGGGTCTTCTTCCCCTTCCGATACACTTAACTTGAGTGGGCAAGTCTCTAGCCTGCCTCGACATATGAATGGCAACCAGCATCAGCATTACGTTAACTTTCTGCCAAATGGTGGCCATCCTCATCATTCATACCTCACTATGCCTCAAAGTCCACGAAGTAGAATCCGGACATTTACTCAGAATGGAAGTGGTCAAACCACGCCCTCAGGATCGAGCAGTGCCGAAACTGTTCGAGAAATGACGATGGACGACTATCAAGGCGGTGGAGAGGACATCTTCGCCACCAGCAAGACCAAAGAGCAACTCTATATGGAAGCTAAGGATATTCTAGCCATGGTGAGCAACGGCAGCAATTCTGGAAAGAGATTCCCTCCGGATTATGTGAACTTGGCAGCGGGCGGAATTTCTCCGGGATCTACTGGGCCCCGACGCCCTCCCAAATCTAAACATGATCGGGATCCCAACAGTCCCACAACTCAGGTGCTTCATTCACATTTCAATATTAGGCCTTGTCACTTGTGCAGTACTTGTTTTAATCTGGCTCTTTCCCAATCTTTGCAGGGATCTCATGATCATCCGAAATTACCTAGTCAAGAGGCCACCAACCGGCTTCTAATTGGTACCACTATGCTCAATGGCAACAGAAAATCGCCAGCTAGGGCATTTTCACCGGAACGGGAAATTATACAGGTAATAAAACTCTCGGTGAGCTTCCCCCTTTCTAGGTTGAATCTGAATTTTAATTAGCCACAAGAGGTTAAGCTCATATCTTCTTTTGCTATCCAGAGTTGTGTATGTGGATACGTGTGAACATTGAGAGAGGCGGATTTAAGATAGTAGACTTTCAGATGGTAATTGATCATGGCACAAATGATTGTGCTCTTTTAAATCAAATCAGGGATTCAAATATTTTCCCCATTACTCCCGAGTAGAATTGGTTCCTTCTAGTGAAATAATGTGCATGAAGAGAAATTCTGTTCCAGGTTGTCTCAACAAAGAACAACAACCCTGTTTACAAATAATATATCATCAATTTGTTAGTTCCAAGTGGCAATTTGACCAGAAAAAAACCGGCAGCAAAATATTGAAAGCAATTTTGGAAATGATATTCTTTGAGGTTGGGTTTGTGACATTGATTGTGAGTGATGTTGATTTGGGCAACACGTTGCAAAACCCAATCAAACTAGTTTAGGCTACAGTTCTAGATACACAGAAATGTCACTCCCAAATTGTTCGTGATTCAACAAGCTTGCAATGTGTGTGCGATGGGATTGAACATTGAGCACAACTAGTTACGTGATTCAAAACTGGAATTTGCGATTTCAGGGAGTCAGTGGCAGAATTGCTCTCTCAGCTGCTATGCTCGAACAAGAGCAATGTATAAAGAATCAAGTCTTTATGCAGGGAGGAGATGTGGTGTTGTGGTTAGCGCAGTTTCCTTTAGTGAGAGAGGTCCCCGGTTCGATTCTCCTCCCCGACCTTTCTCAAGGAAACTTTTAGACGTTAATCCACACCCACAGACGGAGAACCAGTCTGATACCGGACTTGAAAATTGCCTATCGGAAGTGATTTGGACGATGTGATGGCTGGCTTCGCTGGCCGGGCGAGGCTCAACCCTCCGACCCTAGCACCAACAATCCAAAAAAAAAAGTCTCCTGGCACCCTTGCTGCTGGACTGCTGAAATGAGCTCAAAACAAATCTCCACTGACCTAACTGGAGTGACATTTCTGTCTATTTAGAACTGTGGTTTAGGCTACCGTTAATCCCAATCGAACGACTAAGCAAAATCTCGGGAATAAAACATCAAATTTGAAATCAGTTATAAATGTGCTCTGAGACTCATTTAGTATTCAAGAAGGCTTCTTCAATGAAGCGGCCTGAAACAACCGGTAATTTTCTTTTTTCACCGCATTAATTAAAAAATCAATTAAACTAGGGTTTTCATTGAAAAGAAGTGTTTCTCAGGAAATGGGATCAAACCTATTTTGAAAGACCTTTTCAAAAACCCAAATATTTTTTATGAACCCACGAACAATTGATTGAAAACTTTGCTGCTTGTGTGGAAAGAGGAAGAGAGGGTTTTGTGAACCAATTTTGTCTTTGGCAAAGCGATCATCGCCAAGATCATCACTCACACTCGTCCTCGAAGAGTTTTACGTAGTGTTCTTTCAACTCTTGTGTAGAATATAGGCCAACGAAAATTAACTCATCGAATTGAATGGACTTTCCAGAACTCCCTAGCCACACTGCGTGTCGAGAAAGAGTCTCAAATCACGTTGGTCTCATCCCTGAAGAGACGCTTGACAGATTTGGAGATGAAAGAAGAGGATGACATTCGCGAGCTCGAGATGGAACGCTCGTTACTCATTGCCGAATGGGAGCAAGAGACTCATGCTTTAAACAAGGTAATGGTTTACTAAGAAACGTATGTTCATTAGGATACGATTTCTTGATTTGGGATATGTTTCTTTGTTTCAGATTAAAACGAGTATATCAGAGTTGTCCAAATTAGAGGAGAAATTGACGAGAACGTTAAACATATGGAGGGAGGAATCGAACAAGGATATTGAGGAATCTCGATCCAAACTCCAGAACGCTGACGATGAATTTCAAAGGTTTGTAATAATGGATTTATTTCTGATAGGTTATTTCAAACGGATCATAAGATTTCAGAGAAGAATAGGGTATATGAATAAGAGAAGGATGAATCTCTTGAATTGACATGGTGAGCGGTCGATGGACGGATTCCATTTCTTTAATCAAAGTTTAGGCTTTGTACGGATTCATCATATTTTTTGCAAAAAACGTATTTAGAGTTCAATTTAAGCCAGCTAAGGGTTTGAATTACTGTTTGGGTTGTCATATTTTAATTCATTTTTGAGAATGTTTTTGGCCAGAACGTGCCCAAAGATAAACTCAACATGACAAGGAAGATTGAATGTCATTACTTTGTATATCATTTTAGTCATAATCCCATATCAATACTTTTTAAGCAATGGTTATTTAAGCCATATGTTAGACGCCTAATTCCCTAATGATCTATAAATACTGATTTACCATACTTCACTTGGTTGCCTGAGGAAAAAAAATTAACGGTACCTTTCCAAAAAGGTGTCAAATCATTGTTAAAAAAAATTGCCTATCTTGCTACCACTGAAAGAAGAGTCAGAAATTTCTTTTGATAAATAAGGGAAAGGTAATTTAAGCGTAATTTAGTGGAATGAAAGTCAAAGAAAACCTTTGCATTTGTGGAAAACTACTACTTTTTGTCAATTATTGTTTTAGAATTTCATTTTCGTTACACGTTTGGTGTTTTGTATATGCACTTCAGTGCACATCATAAATGGAAATGGCTCAAAATTTGCCAGTAGAACGAAAACAAATTCCAGAAATATCAAGCCAGTTTTATAATTTATCAGAGTAATCATGCATTATTTGGGAAATAATAACCTTTACCATCACGTTTCAAAAGTATAATTGGAATTTCAACCCGGGTACTGGAAGTCATGTCACTAGTGCCTTAGTGTGAATATTGCTCGGAAAGCAAAAGCAACCTCAATCCAATACGAATAAAGGGACTCTCGAACACGAAAGCAAAGTTGAACGGTGCTATTTATGGACTATCCAACATATACAATCAAGGCAAATGAAATTCGTTGATAACTAAACAGTCTGACCTTTTTCCAGAAGCTTCTCTTTTAAGCTTTGGTCTTCCCCGTCAGTTTTGGTTGAACCAACTTGGGGATTTTTAACGGGATTTTTAGCGTACACGACGATCGCGTAGGATATGATTATTACCGCGATCGCAGTATTGAAATGAATGGGAATGTCTAAAAGCAAATAGCTCAAAATGGCAGTGAAGGAGATCTCAATGGCACTTGCGAAGGACTTTAAGATGGAGTTCAGATTCTTCAAAAACAGCGACGTTGTAATGCCTGCACCGGCGTTATTGACAATGATGAGAATGACTAGGGTTTGGGCAATGGACGCTAAAGAAGGGGGGCTGAAGGCTGTGACCAATTGCCCATTGTAGGTTAACACCATCAAGTTCGAAAAGATGGAATCCAAGCACATGTACACATTCTGCACCATCAAATGAACGTTCTTGCCTGAGTCACTTTTAATGAGGTATTCGTTGTAGACCCCGGCACACACGGAGCAACTCATCTAGAAGGCACAAGATGTAGTCTCATTGTTTTTCCATTCAATCAATGTCTTTTTGAATGAATTTGTGAAACGTACTTGAGCCAGAATTAAGAGAAAACTCAGGCTGTTTAGAAATACTTTTTGGACCGACATATCCATTGGGCCCATAAGCTTGGCAATGGCAGTGTTGTCCATCTTTTGAATCACGCACCCTAATGTGACTAGCAACAAGGAAAACCATTGCTTCTTACTCAATGTCTTCTTAAATATGATCTAAAAGAGAAACATGGTTAGAAGTTTGAAAGTTGGAATCGATTAACCGAACTTACTTGAAACACAACGCCCGTGAGTAGTAACCTTATTTGCATGAAAATGTAGTAGCTGGTAGGATCAAACGCAGCCAAATTTGTGAATGAGAGATTATTGTAGATGCAATATAGGAAAGCCGGGACCATGTACAAGAGCATCATGGATGAGTTGTTGTAGACCTCATTGATAAAGTTCTGAAGTTTGTGTCTAAAAGTATAAAACGCAAATTGGCCAGAGTTTGGTTAGATAAATTGGAGTGTCCAAGAATTGGAGTGACTTACTCTCTGAGGTAGATAAGAGCCGAACAAATGAGCTTCAGCACCTCTGTCAACAGAACAACCGTCGTAGTGTTGTATGGGTAAGTGGTGTGGCCTTTTCTGGAGGCTGTTACTAAAAGACCTGAAAGAACATGGTTAGAAATCAGTGCACTGTTTTACACAAAGTAGTAAAGAATTGAGTGCCAAATGTCTACTACAACGTACCTTGAGAAATAAATAGTCCAATGTAGAGCACAAACACAAGCAAGCTATGACGAGTTGGAAACAAATCCTTATTTCCCAAGATGGCATTCAAGACCATGGTGGTTGTTACCGGTGTGTCCTATCGGTGTGTCAGGCCACTAGTCACATTTCCCCCTAACAAAAACACGCGAAAAATCCCTTGGCCTTATGCATGCATGTCGATGGAGTTGACAGCAGCCAATGTTGCTCAAGAGTGTGTTTCCTTTGCTCTATGCTTGCTGCTCGTGAGGATGTGTTCACCAATAGGACAAGCTAATTCCTCGAACGAGCAACTTGCTTCGAGATTTCATTCGTCTGGCTCTTACTAAACACACAAACAGCTGTTGGCCCCATGCCCCCATACTAAGCGGTACCGTACTAGTATGTCCATGGGCAACAACGTTCAGTGGTGCATGCTTTTGCTTTTGCTTTCCGTTCAAGTTCCATCCACTAGGGTAGATATGCTACTACTGAATGAATGGATAATGAAACAGGAAGCTCTTTTTACGATTCGGCCAAGAAGAGACCTTTAGCACACTTGAGTCCTACTTTTGCCTCCATAATTTGCTTCAGTTAGTCGAAACAGATTTTGAGTCAAGTTCACGAACGAAAGAAACTGTCCATGTGTTGAGCTCTTCATCCCTTTAGCCATATCGATGTCGGTTAAAAGTATGACCCGCACTTTCTAAGGCAGGTATGAACCCTGGCGAACATTGTAGTAGATAACCACACCACAAACATTGATTGCGACTTTTGTGGAATAATGATCAAGTTCCTAAGCTGCAAAAGTTGTTCACCAATGCCTCTTTCCCTTCAAACGTAATTGTCAGTTGTCCCCAATCTGAGGTCACTTTGTGCAAAAAGGTAATATTGTGACGTGGGCTCTACTTTTGGGGGAGGAATAATGCGCGATGAAATGAATTACAATCGATGAAACTACCAGGATAATTCGTGACAAGCGTCTTCACATACTAGGTGGGGTGAAAAGTAACCTCCTTGACAGACAAAATGCAATGCTATTGCAAAATATGCTTATAGTGCTTTGTAGTCCGTTCATATTTAGGCACACGTTTCAAATTTCAATGGATTATTACCCTTCATTTTGTTTTGACAGCTCATTGATGATGCCGTGTTTGGCATCATGTCGAAAATGGATCAACACGGTTTTCGTTTTTTCTTAAAACGTTATTTTTTACTAAGCAAAATGGCGAAGGAAGCAAAAGAAATAAATGTAATGAGTAGGGACGGGCAAAAAGTGCAAATCAAAAGAAGCTTTTAGTTACCAAAAGTTGCACAAAAATCAGCCCAAAATCGTAAAATAAAATGCAGAAAAAGGTCGAAAGTGTAAATAAAAACCAAAAAAACGTAAATAAAATTTTAAAAATTCGCCAAAACTGAAATTTCTGAAACAAAAAGCTTCAGATACTTTCTTGTCATCTCCTTGTTATTTTTCAATCTTGAAGAACAAAATTTAAATATTGAAGTAGTAGTAATCAATACTATGCTAGCCTTCGCTGGGAGCTGTAAAATCAGATTTAGTTTTCAAATTTGAAAAAAAATTTGGTAAAAAATGTTACCAAAAATATTTTTACACTTTTTGCCCGTCCCTAGTAATGAGATAAATGCTACG
>CM021319.1:3194064-3236430 GCA_010645155.1 Tigriopus japonicus
CTTCTTCTTCTTCCACAACCAGAAACATATCTCAGGTAATGACATGATACTTTTGTCGCAATCAATAAAACAATTTTTGTCAAGTGCAAATAGTGCAGATAGTCAATTAGAAAAGCAAACCTGTTGTGGAATGTCATCCATTTGACCATCCGTTAAAAGAGGTTGAAAGTCTTTGCCGGTTTTGTTCGCTCGTTCAATTTGACGGATCATGCAATTTCTGTCCGTTCCCTAAACCCGTAGAATGATCTTCACGTGGAAGATTGACATGAAGTCGTCGTGCTCTTTGGTTTAGGATAACGAGGTGACACTAACAGATCGTGTGACAGTTGTCAAGGCTTACTTTGTGGGTAAGCATTCGAGAGTTCGACGCTAATTTAAGGGATGATTTCGGGAAAATAATGGGTGTTGGGATGGTACGAATAAATTCTTTTGCAATGATCCCTGTCTCTTTGATCCCTGAGCATTTGAATTAATGGGAATGTGGACTTGTGCACCTCATCAGTAAAGCACGCACCCAATATCCCCGACATTAGAAACATGAGGTGAAATACAGTATCAATGCATGGCAAAGAGCTTTCCAATTTACTCTATTTGCAACACGCACTGTGTATGTGTGTCTAAGGAAATTCCTTGGCCAAGAAAGGGATCATGTTAACAACAGGTCCACCAGGTAGATGTAAATTACATTTTACAATGTAATTACCCAAATCTGCGATTTTTGTCCAAAATTACATAAATGAAGAAAAAATTAAGTAAACGTGCAAAAATTGCCTGTTTTGGTGACCCTGGTTATCAAACTTGATGAATCGTTGAAGACTTGCAGATGTTCTTGTTCTTTAATTGATTTTTCCATTGTTTGTTTGACTTTGTTGTTATTTGAGTAAAGTTGATTTCACTTCAGAAAAATGACTGTATTTGACCCATAGAACGAGTTTGTCTCGGAGTTAGATCCCCTAGACCCCAATTATGTCGTCAGTTTCTTTGCATTCATCGCATTGCTTAGAAAATACAATCTAGGCCAGTAAAAAGCCAATTCTCGACCTCCTCAACGATCCATAGGATTGTCTCCGGCAAGAGTTTTTCTTCTTGAAAGGCGAAAGAAGACCCAAACAGAGCCTCCTTTTGGATCTTGAGTTCACTCAGACCTTGAAATGGTAACAAATGGAAGCCATAAGGTATCACTTACAGGAGACAACCTTGACCGCAATCTTGAATGAGTATGTGTGGGCCTGGAACGTGTTGTTTCGGCAATTATTGCTCCTATTTTGCGACATTTGAGCACTTCAAGGACAAAGTAAATGCCGTTCAAACAGAGAAGTGAGTGCTTTCGGTTCATTTCATGGGTACGTACACATATCTGTGTCTAAGGACAGGCGACACCTGTCAACACAAGGCCATCTCATAACTCATATTGACCCACAGTTGTACTGGTAGTAGTAGACTGGAACACCATTACTATGGCACGCATGGAAGCGATTTGACGTTAGAGCGATAGAGCATCTATGTAGGATTTATGAACGATGTCATTGGCATTAGTTTAAAGGCATAGAAATAGGCACCAAGTTTACATGGAGTGAGTGTCTTTGGTCCAAAATGGATCATCAATCATGTGGAAAAAGTATGACTAACTCTCTTGGGAGTGTGTACGTATTTCAAGTTCGTCAAAGGTTTCTAAGTCCAGGGGAAGAACATGCATATGAACATGTATGTGGAAACTTTTTGAGATGAAGTATCTTTTATTCAACACCACTCAATCATTGGCTTAACTTTTCCCTTAAAGGTCGATGGCTCACATTCGAACGAACCAATGAATAATGCAATTGCCAAATTAGATTTTAACTGCACCTTTGTTCTTCTGCAAGCTTTTGAAACGAAAGCTGCCATGCTCGAGTTGTAAAGAATGAAATATGTTGCTCTTTATAGATACTGTAGCACTAGGTAGGCCTTCCTTTCTGTCTTTCTTTCTTTCCTTTGCAATACTATTTCTCCTTGAAGCGCTCCTTCGTTCGTCCCAATGCTGGATCGGAAAAGAAAGACTCTGAAGGTCAGCGAAATTGTGAGCACTTCAGAGACACTCAAATCCCCCCCATGATAGCAACAACAAATAGGTCTGGAGGGAAGTTCTTGAGTTTGTCACAATTGGGATCGGGTCTTAGCATGTGTTCCAAGGTTAACGTGGCATCACGAGCGCCTCCCTTCATTAATTACGAGTGATTTACCCAAACTGACAATCTCAACAAGAAAAATGATCTGGATGTGTCTGATGAACCGAGTTTTGCGAGACTTTCGTCAAACTCCGAATGCTTCGGCCTCGACTTCTTCTAGAGGCTCCAGGACCTCCTTGACAAGTGCCCATTCCAGTTCAAGCTCCAAACGATCCTCGGCTAAAACTTCAGTGTCTTCTACGAGTAGTGGAGACTCGATCGAATCAAACGCTTCTTTGAACCCTGGTTCTTCGTCCAAAAAGACCTCCCAAAAGGAGCCAGAACCGTGTTCCACCCAATCCACAGGAGCCATTCCAAAGACTCGACCTCGCAAGAAAAAACGCGAAAACGTGGGAAGACACATTGTGACCACTTCTGTGCTCGTTACGTTCCCACCGGAACCCGATTCGACCCGTCCGGATTGTGCCTTTCAGTGGGCTCAAGTCGAGCATTTGAATTGAGCTCAAGCAAGATTGATGAAAAGCCAACCTTTAATTGCATTTATTTGGCGTGACGGTGATACTTACCTGCGTCTCTTCGTAAAAAAACATTGCTCTTTGAAATAAGGAAGAAGGGGTTGGTTGTGAAGGTGTGATGTTAAAATTGAGTCAAGATAAGGGAAAGTGGTGGACGGCCATTCACTCTGCTTTGACTAGGAAAGAGGTATGTCGATGTTACGATAACTCCAATCACTGTTTGATGTTTCGTTCGCTAAGGTTTTTATCCCTTTGCTCGTCACTGAAAGGCTTGGCAATCGTAGGAGGTTTCACTCAACTAGCGCCCCCATGTCCAATCCATTTGAGAGGCTTGAGCTCATATTGCACGTGTGTAGGACGTTAGAAAAAATACTTTGAAGCGCCTCTAGATGAGCAGTGCGTGAATTGATCTGCCCTTTTAGATTGTGAAATGAAATAAATTCAACCCTTGAGTCGAGACCCAAGTTTTACCCTGAACTTCATTGACTCGGGTAGGGTTGTGTTTTAACGGGGCTTTAGGTTACCTAAAACGTTGGAAAATACAATGATTAATTGGGGGAGCTTTCAAAATCAGAACTATTATATGATCATTGTCTTTCTTCAAGTGAATGAGATGAAGAAGGTGAGATGAATTTACTAGCTAGCGACCGTTTTGCATTGTTGAACTGAAGGAAAAAGGCGTACTTTTTTTTTCGTATTGCTAGTCTCTAGCACATTGCAGATGTAGAGATGAACGTCAAAGATGAACTGTTGAAATTTGCAAAAAAAGAGCATTTCTTTCTTACTCGTGGTGGGATGCGGGATGAGCTTCAACGCCGGGCGGAGATTCAAAAGATATCATATCCAAACCTGAGCGAGCGCCCAACCGTCAAGATCCCTTCGTTCAAGATGAAAGAGGATGTTTTTATTGGGGATGGCTCGGAGATTGATACATATCTCTCTGGATGGGTGCCGACGGTTCAGGCTTGCACCACAAGTTAGTCCGAACTGCAAATAATTCATGCTGGGCATATCTAGTGGTGCCAACGCGAGGGCTTGTCATCTAAGTCCAAGATTTATGACGGATTTTTTTCTATTTGACAATCCGACATTGATTGAAGTGACCATACTCAATCAACCGGAGGACGTGGAAATCCCAAGGAGGATTTTGTTTGGTTTTCCCTTTCCCATCGTCCTTGTGACAAATTCAAGCAAACTCAAATTACCATTCCCACTGAGGGGTATGAAGAGTTTCTATTTACAGGCGAGCCCTCAGCCAAGGTGCTCCTTGCCTCAGCTAATGGGTGAAATGATCGAGCTCTGATAAAGAGGTGCAGAGTGTAGACTTGGTCGGGGTGTTTAGTCGAGTTGTTAGAAGTCATTCTGAGATAAATCGGAGCCATTTGGAAACGCAGGCCATTAGTTTGGAGGGGATGTTTTCTCCCATTTGAAACCAGGGTTGCTTCAATCCCGCCCGGTTGACATTAAACCCGAAAAACCCGCCCGGGTGGGTTTTTCGGGTTTTTCTCTTTTTGGCCCCAAATTTGTCCCTAAAAATTGTGCTCACCTCTATGCGACTTAAATTCAGTGATATGTTATAGATAGGGCACGGATAAAGTTGCTCATTTTTGTTAAAAGTTACACTCAAGGAGAGGAAAGTTGTTGATAAGTTGCCATTTTCTGATTTTAAAATGTTACTTGTTGACACAGAAATGTCAAATTCGGCCAAATATATGTCTCAATTCTGTGCAAATTTTTCATCGCAAATTTGTCTTTTTTATCACAGGACTTCCTTGAGAAATCGAGACAAAAAATGCCAAAAGTTGTTGTTTCTTGCGAAACATCGAGTTATTTTTGTGTCGTATATCGTCAAAAACTCAGTTGGGATATGCTAATGTGGTCCAATATGAAGAAGATAACATGAAGAGTTAAGAATATAAATAAAATTATCGAAGAAACTAAAAATATCAAAAAAACGAAAAACCCGAAAAACCCGCCCGAAAAAAACACCCGAAAAAAACGGGCGGGTTTTTCTCCTATGCAACCCTGTTTGGAACGGGGCTTCACTTCGTACTGAAAGGATTGAGGAGGCTCCTTTTATAATTGCTAGTTGTTCACCCAAGAACACAAGCCAGTTTAGTGCCCTTTATCTCTTAAAATTAGCGACGGCCAACGAAACGTAATCGGAAAATGAATCGCAGCACCTTTTGATTACTCTTTGCCAGTCTTTGAACAAGTGCTGTTTGCCCTACATACATTTCATATTCTCCTTGAGAAACGAATCTTCTTTAGCACCTGCAATTCAGTTTCAAATTGACATTATGTGTGCCTAAGTATTTGAGAAGATGCAACAAAGGAGGTTGAAACGAATTCGAGCAACCATTGTATACTGAATATTTGGATCGAACATGATTCAACTAAGCAGAGACCGCGGGACATTACAACAAATTAAGATGCATGGCCAGATTCAATTTGTTCAGTTTCTGGCCTCGGGCAGAATGGTAACAATCTTCCACCATACCAGGAAGCAAGGGATTGAAGAAACGAGGGCGAAAGAATTTTCTTTCCTCGTGGTCGACGACGTCTCAGCTTCATAATCTTAAACTTCTCCCTTCTTCGCACATACCAACAAATAGGTACGGTGAAAAGGAGACCGGCTGGTTGGTTGGTTGGTTGGTTGGTTGGTTGGTTGATGGAAGGATGGGTGGGTGGGGGGGTGGGTGGGTGGGTTCGTACATAGGCCGGTTAGTTGGTTTGTTACTTACTAAGGGGATGGATGGTTGGGTCGAGAGTCAGTGAGCACTGGGTCGTCAAACAATCAGGAGTTTGATCTAAGAGTGCAGTGTGGTTTTTGACAGCCATGTTTTTGTCAAGTGGTTTTGCGACAGTTTCTCCCTTCTCTTTGCCCTTTGCGTTTCCGTTAGAAAATCATGTTTTGGTGTCAATTGGTTTTTGATTGTGGGTGTCACACCTCAGGTGCTCCCCGTTCAACTCCTGTTTATGTCAAATACTTACTCGTCGTTCCAATAGTTTGAACTTGACTAGATCAGGGAGAGGTCTGATCTCTGAAGTAGGAAAAAACATGCTTCTATGTAAATGGGTAAAGTCATTGTCCTGTCAAATTCTTGACCAACCGAGGATGATTGAAACTAACCCAAAACTTTTCCCCATTACAGAATCATCGCTCAAAGTCCTCGGCGTCATCCGTCTCTAATCCTTCGACCACGACTCCAGGCAACGGTCAATCCTATCATCACAGTCATCACCATCAACAACAGCAGCATCGCCATGATAACGGTCACCATCATCAAGTGATCATTCCGAGGTCAGGGAATTCTGACTTCTCTGAGGTCAGTTCGATCACCAATGGCTCGAGGCCATTATCCGAGGTTTCCTCATTTTGGGACGACACCGACATGCCGATCGAGGTCAAGCGGAGACAAAATAAAGCCACGGTACTTTTCGGAGTTGGATCAATTTTCCCCCAACACTCTTATGATTGATGCGATCATCGTCATCATGCCTCACTGCCTCTTCAATTTCAGCAACAAAGGCCACTAACACGGTATCTGCCCGTTCGGAACGAACATTTTGACCTGCGACAACACATCGAAACAGCCGGACATCAGATTGAATTGTGTTCGCATTTGATCCTCAATGCGAGTTCCTGTCGGGGTTATTTGCACAAATTGGGAGCCAAATTCAAGACTTGGAACAAGCGTTGGTTTGTGTTTGATCGGCACAAGCGGACCTTGATCTATTACCATGACAAAACTGAAACCAAGGCCAAAGGAGGGATTTATTTCCAAGTGAGTGTGAATAAACTTGATTGCTCTCCCCTTTGAATGGGCCAAAATTGAATGATCTGACTTGCTTTGTTCTAAATGACTGGGCTGGACCCCCAGGCTTCATGCCTGCATCAATATAAATCGTTTGTCATCGACTAACTAACTATGTGCTTGCTCGGGTTTCAGGCCATTGAGGACGTATACATCGATCATCAGAACCAAGTCAAGTCCCCCAACTCCAAAGTGACGTTTTGTATGAAGACTGCAGATCGACCTTATTATTTGATGGCCCCAACGCCAGAAGCTATGAGGGTCTGGGTGGATGTGATTTTTACCGGAGCCGAAGGTTACCAAGAGTTTATGAATCAATGAGTTTGATTCGTTCACCTTTTACTCTTCAAGTCAGAAGCATGGAAATGTCATTCTCGTTCATGGGTATTAACAACACATGATGAGCTCTATTACTTACATACAGCACACCTCTCAATTAACTAACCCATTTAAACCGCTATTTATAATTATTATCATTGCTATTATTATGACCATAATAGATAGTGTTAATTAATACGTATTCACATGTACCCCTACACTATTGAAGGAGAGCTATAATTCTATTTTCAAGGGATCTTCTTGTTGTTCTTGAGTCTCCGACTTTTCCATGCCTTGCTGTCTTTCGTTGTCCTCGCTAGCCTCGTCTTGGGTCTCATCTTGAGATATTTCTTGGGCCTCATTTTCTCCAACGCCTTTGAGCTTCTGGTTTATGGCATTGTTGCTCACAACGCGTTTCATGGTTCCGTTTCCGGTAATGTCGGTTCCATTGGGACGCACAATCTTCTGGATCTCTTTTTTGAAGCAATTTGGCGCATCATCCGGCCACCAATAGTCGAAAATCTCACAAATGCAGCCCAAACACTCTGAGCCAAGTTCGATGGTGTTCTTGATGCATTCAATTTCCAGGGTTCCACAGTTCCAAACAGCTTGACCCACAGAAGCCAGACATTCTCCGCATTCCGCCGACAAGCTAGTTCGACTTACCGATTTCACTGGTTCTTTTTCCGGTTCTTCACTCGGAACTTGTTCCAACAAATCGGTTTTCAAAATATCAAGGGCTCCTGCAATCAGATCGAAATATCCTTTGTCAAGTTGGAGTTTTCAATTGCATGTGGTTGGTTCAATATAAGTTCAGGATAAAGTGTTCGCTACGAAAACGAGGCTGATTGAAAGGCGTTAGTTATGGAAGAAAACGTCAGAGACCTGCAATTCAAAGCGTTGAGCGTCTAAAATTAACCCTCGTTTTGACGGGGGAAGAGCTTTCACCTTAATTTGTCAATCTCCATGGACTTGCACTCTGTGCAATTTACAGTAAACAACACACATTTCACACTTGAGGAAATGGCGTTCAAACATTGAAAATGGTTTTCATGGGTACACTCTAGACCAGGGGTCGGCAACCGGTGGGCCGCGGCCCACATGTGGTCCTAAGGGTGGTCTTTGGTGGGCCCAGAAGCTATGGAGAAGGTCCAAAATAGTGTTCCCGGGAGCCATCCATAGTACTGTACTTGTGGGCCCAATCGGTCGCTAATCTTTTTTTGCGGATTTTTTACTACCGCTACAAGGAATGCAATTCCCTGTAAATTGAAGGATTTCTCCCGACAGCTTCAATCCGACCCCCAACAGGATTCGAACCTACGCCGTCTGGGGAAGCACTTACACTCGGCTCTTATAAGAACGTATTAATACGCGCGGCCACTCTGGCTTCCTTTTTTTGTGGGGCCCTGAACCTACCAATCAATGCCTGTTTGGTGGGCCCCTGACAGCCCGAATCAAATTTCGTGGGCCTTGACCCAAAAGTGGTTGCCGACCCCTGCTCTAGACTCTTGGCATTGAGTTGTAAGTAAAAAGGCGGCAATACTAAACAAGTCAAACAATCTTACCTTTGATAATCTCTTTAAGCTTTTCATTTTGTTTGAGCAACGCGGCGTATTCTGTAGACAGTTTTCGGATGGAATCTTTGTGTTCCTTGAGCAAAACCTAAAGCAAAATCACCAAACATGAACGTTTTATTCCAGAAAGTCCTGCTCCATTTTCAATATTTGTACTTTCATTAAAGATTTAGAAGTGAAATGAACATTATAAAAAATGGGTTAAAGCAGGAATTTAGTGGCCGTGCAGACGTTCTTCTTTGAACCTAAGCCTGTAAGAAGATGTTGGCAGGGTTCCCATAGGATAAATGAAGGCAAAGAATGGCAAAAATCTTTCGTTAACTTCCTAGAATTCGGAATACCACAAAATGACATTTTGGATTATTGGATTAAAAACTAATCAAATTATTTATTTGATTAAGGATTATAGTACCTATTAAGGATGAAGAGGGACAAATTCAGGTTATGCACGGCAGGAAATACCTTTTGCAAGCCTTTTGCAAGGCAAAAGAGGATTGAATCAGGGAATGGCATTTAAGACAGATATTTGTTAGAGAGGGAAGGACGCTCGACGAGACATATGTTCAAAAATGTATGTGTTACTCTTTTGTATTCAGTCCTGTACCGGATGCCGATGGATTATCTATACATTCGCAATAGGTGAATGGACAATTCTATTGCAGCTTTTTCAAAAACGGAAAGGAAATTCGAAATTGAAAGCAAAATGGCACACTTGCATCATCCTGAGAAATAGCTTTGGCAGCTTCAGAATCATTGCTACGGGGAAATGGGTCCCATTGGTCCCTTGCAAAGATCACGAAAGATAATGCTGCCTTAGTCATCATGTCAGGTTTGAGCAAGGGCTCTACAGCTAGAACAAGGGTTGGCAACCAGTGGGCCCATGAGCTAGGGTGAAGATTAAAAATAGTGCGCCTGAGAGCCATCTATAGTACAATACTCGTGGCCCCAGAGCTTATTGATTGTGAATTTGTGGGCCCATGAACGTATCAGGATTTGTCCGGTGGTTCCTGATTGTGTTTTAGGTAATCAAAAAATAATGCGGGGTCTGGAAAAAGAACAAGAAATCAGTGTTGCCAGAAAATTCTAAAGTAACTTTTCTTAAAGGTGGGAGATCCGCCTAATGATGCCCTAACGAACGAATGTTATCACATTTCTAGCATAATGTTGAAATAAAATGTCACTTTAAAGTTAGAAAATTTCCTTCTAAGATAATATTGTGATCTTTTTAGATGAATGTGGATTAATTTACAAGTATGATCTTCATCATCTATTCATATATATTTTCAGAGGTTCCAAAGTAACTTTTTTGGCTCTTAATAAGTGATCAAAAGTCGCAGAATAAGGGAATACGAAATTTATTTCTGCATGGTACTATATTGCAGATTTTCAGAAAGTGTTTAGCATAGCAACACTGGTTCGCTCGGTGCTTCTCCCTTCAGATCTCGCATCTTTTGGATTGCCGTGTTTCTTTTTTTTCTTTTTTTAAACGTATGGATAACTCAACTGCATCCGGAATGAACTCGAAGTTCAATGGATGTCAACACTTCGCCGTGGCATTTGCTTTCATAAAGCGCCAACTTGGAGACAAAACATATGAAAATATGCACGCAAGCATAAGATCCCTACAGCGGAAAACAAAATTTCTTTGTGATTACATCTTTTGTAGGGTTTTACAGATTGCTGATCAATGATCTCGAGACAGGAAAACAAACCTTGAAGCCCTTGCCGCAGTTGTTGTTGCACTCAAAATTTATTGTTTTAAATATTTTTTGTAGTGAACCTTTTTTGCCTAAAAGTTAGGGTAACTGTATCTCATAGGGTCGATAGGGGATAGGGTATCTCGTAGGGTGTTGCTCATTTCCTTACATTTTTAAATTCGTTGGGGTGACTCTTGAGATAATCGGGTTCTATGGTTCGGATGACAGTCTCCTCTCGATTCTCTACGTGAACCGCTACCCAGTTTTTTATTTCAATGGCCACATCTTCATGGACAAATTCACCTTCAAATCGATGGGATTGGCCGTTGTCGAAGAGAATCACGGCTGGAAACGTGCCTACACCCATCTCGTAGGCAACCTTCAGGTCGCTGATCGTGACCACGGCCAGACCAAACAATGTCTCCAAATCAATTAAGGCCACCTTGAGCTGAGCCGCTAGAGGGCGTTGTTTATCGTCATGGAACAAAATGAGCAGGAGATCTTCGCGTTTGAGCACTTTTCGGATGTTAGACTCGGTAACTTGTTTCAACTTGCCATGCGCAGCAGCCCTGACCCATTCCAGAACGCCAGTGACATTCTTGGGATCCTCTGTAAACTCGATGGAGATCCCATGAATAATGTTTAGAATGATAGGAACCTTGCCGATGTCCACGCCAAGCTTGTCAAAGAGAGCAGTGTCTCGACTGCTCACGATGAGGGTGTTGTCCACTAAAGAGCACACATTGTTGGCCTTGGAAATTTGTTGGATCAGATGGCGGGACCTTTTGACGCCCTGCGAATGAGCGATGAACACGAAGTTCCTAAACGCGGAAAGATTTGGGATGTACAGTATGTGCCATAAAAATGCGAAAGTTTCAAGAATTATTTTTGGATAGCATTAAGTATTATTTTGATTGTCTTAATACATGTGTGTAATCATTTGACTGTATACTCTGAGACGATGTGAACAAAAAAGTGGTTTTAGAATAATAGGAACCTTGAACCTTGATGTCCTCACCAAGTTTGTCAAAGAGAGCAGTGTGTCGACTGCAAACGATTTTTTAAACATTTTTTCAGTGGAAAAAAGCTGAGATACCTGGTAGTTTTTGAAATATCGGCTTTCTTTGCCACCTTTCGGATCAATCAGAAAGGATTTTGATTTTGAATTTCAGTAATCTGATGACCTCTGGTTGTCCATGGTCCACTTGCACTATGGCCCCTGAATGTCTTCCGATCTGGGAGTACTGATGGGATTTCCCAAGCTATCAAGCACTTCAATTTTTCAAGCTGGGCTTGTTTCCATTTCAGCTGCCTCAAGCTAAACGAAGCATTCAAGCCACAGGGCTCAGAGGACCTACGGTGAATAGCAGGGTTGCCAAGCTATTTGTTGTCCTTTTTGCCTGATCTAAAAATAGAAGGAGAAACTCCTATGCTGTTGCAGAATTTGTCATTTTTTTGCATAGATTTTTCAAGATATTTGCCTTCTTAGGGGCTATATGAAGCATGCTTCGTTAAACTTGAGTGCAAACTATTTTACTCCATTTCCGGTGGCCAACAAATTGAATTTTAAGTGGCAAGCCTGACACCGGGTAAAGGTGCTTGAAAATGCTTGCAAGCTTTCAAGCACATCTGAAAACTGTTGCTTGGCCCAAACTCCTCTTCAAGCTGCAGCTTGTTTCCCATCAGTATCTGGGAGATGAGTCATACCGTCATAGATATGGACAAAATATTGACAGGAAGAGCAATGAATTTTTTTTAATGTAATTCAGTGATCCGAACTAAACTTAAACTTAACCTAACCTAACCTAACCTAACTAAGCCTAAACTAACCTAAACATACCTAAAAACATAGAAAAACAAGCATTTACTGAAAAACGTTTGACACAAAAACCCTCGTGGAGACGCGATCCCCAACTCACAATTTTGTAGGCATGAGTGCTAGCACTGAGGCACCACAATCTGTTGTCAACAAGAGGGGTATTTGTGGTTTATGTAGTGCTGCAGATGAGTCGCCTCCCAGATCGGAAGATAGTTAGGACCGATATCTTTTTACTCGCGAATCAGTTTTGTTTACATCGTCTCAGAGTGTACAGTCAAATGATTACGCAAAAGTTTATAAGCAGTAAAATGATGTTTAAAGCTGCCCAAAAATAAATATTGAAAACTTTCGCATTTTTTACGGGACATAAGATACGTAGACGAACTATAAAGATGATTCCTGGTTCGTAAGACTATCCGGCAAACAACGTACAGTACACTTTCAGTCGAACATTTTGTTCGGTTCAGGTCTGTTTATAATCAATCATTTATATAGTCAGAATACGTAAAAATAAAGCAAAAACTGCATTTGGTGTCATAGATCACATAGCAAAATTGTTTTCCATGGTTTTACGGTACATGAAATATCAAATCATGACTTGGATAATAACTGCAGTCAAAGAAATAGTACCGTAGGATTTTTTTTTTTTTTGAAACGTAAGGCCAGATTATGGAGTCAACATTTCATTACTACATGATTTTAGAAAATGAAACTACGACGTAACAAATGTAAATATGACAAATATAAGCAAATAAAGAAATGCATACTTAGAGCTTACAGTGCTGTCGTGACATAGAACATGAGGCTTCCTTATTTACTATTCTTGATTCGCCCGACGCCTTGCCTCGGTTATAAATCGTTCTTAAATCGATCTTTCATGATACCTTTTGACACTATACAGTATGTACATGCACAAACACCGTCAACCGAATAAGTTGTCCGAGAAGTGCGGTAAAATGGAAAAGAATAGCTTGCCTTGCTCAATGATTACCTAAATGACCTGATCAATATATCGAATTGTTCCATTGTGATGTCCAATGCCCGATCCTTGTGGCAAAATATCTGAGTGATCATCCACCGGAACAAGGCCGATTGCCTATCAGCTCGTCCAGGATAACGTGTTCCAATTCCTTTCTGTAAACATTTGTGTTGAAATTGACATAAATTGACAAAAATAATGGGTTTTTCGTCATGACAAATTCGTACTTTGTAAAGTACCACCGCCACCGCTGGAATGATCTTCTTTGGTATTTTCGCGTTTGCGGTACTTGTGTTGCTTTCCGAGGCTTCATGACGACCATTGGAAAATAAAGAAGAGGAAGAGGATGGGGAAGTTGAGGGTGGGGCATCGTCCAAAAGCTCCAATGGGGCGTGATTTTGAACACGAACAAAGATTACGTCAAATGCATCGGCATCTCCTTTGATCAGTTCCAAGTCACTCAATGTTTTCACGCTGATCTGTGAAAGTCAATAAAACAAAAGCAAGATTCTAACAACCTTTTTATCAAAACTTGACAGAGCTTCTTTGAAATATTCAATTCTTGCTCACAATGTGTTCTTCTTGCGCATTCTACCGTGCCGAAAATCGTCTTTGATGTTTTGCCACTCAGTTTCAAGTTCAAGAAATACACAACTATACTCCAACATGTAAAACTGTTTTTTGCGAGCAAATTTTTCTTCGACTTATCTTGCCACGTACGTTCATGAAAATAAATGGTGACAATATGAATTTTGAGCAGACACCAATAAAGTCAAATAATTGTATTCATTCAAGGCCGCTTTTCCCCTTTCTCATTCTTGTTGATATGACTAGCAGCTCCTCCTTCCAACCAGAATGCTATTTAATCGTAGCTACAAAATTTTGTATTCAACTTTGGAGGAAAGCGGTAAGCATTTTGCCTTCTTGCAAAAATACCAATGAGGGCGTTGACATATAAATCCATGACAGCCTTATTTCGAAGTCTACTTAAATACCTTGGAGTGGTCGTGGTAGAGAACACTAACGTAGAGATTGGACTTGATTAACGCCACCAATTCACCATCTTCTACTTCTGGGATGGCCAGCCTTTGACGTTTACCAATATTGGCCTGGCCGAAATTTGGCAAAAAAATTAAGACTTGCACAGCTAAAAGGCAGCAAAGATCCATAGTCGATTCGCATTTTTAATGACACATTTCCTCCTTTCCACTCTCTTTTTACACTGTTCCCACTAGAAATATCGGGCTTTTCCGTCTCCTCAATTTAATTCACATGAGATCAGAGACCACATGATCCCAGGAACAAACTGAATGCAATGAGAAGAGTTTAGATTTTGTTGTTGTCAAGTTCAAATTTGCTCACCTCAAGGATGTTCTCGCCGAGCCTTGAAGATGAAAGCTACCTACGTCAGCTGCTGACCTTCACGGCCTTACTTGCTTCATGTTTTACCGCATTTTGAAATGGAACAAGAAGAAAAGTTCTTTGTATCATTAATTGACGGTAACGCCATTTTCGAACGAGCCACATTTGAAATTGAATTGTCATGGACCAACTACCATAAACAAGAGAAAAAGAAGAAGTGTTATAGTTCATCTCGTTTCATGTCACTCTTTAAAGATTATCCTGTATTCAAGACCAGAGGCGAGCATTTGTGTCCTTTTGGGTGTC
The DNA here is from genome assembly GCA_010645155.1 of Tigriopus japonicus. Taxonomy (NCBI): domain Eukaryota; kingdom Metazoa; phylum Arthropoda; class Copepoda; order Harpacticoida; family Harpacticidae; genus Tigriopus; species Tigriopus japonicus. The sequence goes on from CM021319.1 coordinate 3,208,618, forward strand.
AAAACATGTCTTAATTGTAACACCACGGTTTCCTTCTTAAAGCGTAAGGTGCCAAAACACGCAAAAGTTTGTTAGTAGGGAGGGGCAAAACGTGTAAAAAGAGTTTTGGCAACACAAAAACATTTTTGCCTCTTTGCACTTTTTACCTTTAATTGCACTTTTATATAAAAATTTGGCCAAAATCAAAAAAAATGTGCCGAAAGTTTTAGGTTTTAAAAATTTCTGAACTTTTGAAAGAATTTGTAGTTTCAAGATCAGATTTTGAATTTGTCAAAAAGTTTCCATTTGCAATCAAACATTCTTAGCACCTTGATGAAATAGCTCCATTTCATACACGAGCCTCAAAGTGTGTTCCCAATGGTCCCAATCTTGGGTTTAACAAGATCATTCCATCCCCTGACTGATCATTTGTCAGAAAAGTACTCTCCCTTATCTGGTCAACTTTTCAGCTTAGTCATTGACTTGCCTTTCTTGCATACATTAAATCAACAAATATCAAACCTAGAGACGCTAGCCACAATAAAGCGTCTCTAATGAAACCTAAAGAAACTTAAGTTATGATAACGGAAGGATCTGACAAATAATAGAGATTGTACTTTAGATTCAATTGCCTACAAAGATTCCCATTTCTAAAAGAAGGCCCTTCTAAACTTGAAAACATCAAGCTAACGAGATGTCAGAGTGATAGTACTCTTTGAATGACCTTTGAACTCCAAAGGTAAGTTATTTTGCTCTTCTGTCGACAAATACTTGCACTTTCAACCTTTTTCTGCACTTTGTTTTGCACTTTTGGGTACATTTTTCCGTAACTTTTGGTAACTAAAAGGCTATATTCATTTGCACTTTTGGCCCGTCCCTACTTATTAGACTACTATTAGGACGAAACCTTTTGTGAAAGATTCAAAAACAGTTCAAACTTCCCTTTGCTAATAAAAGGCCTTTAAGGAGAAAAAATGTTCCTCAAGCAATCAAAATGGGGAAGACAATATGAGGACAAAAGGTGCAAATACTTTCGAAAACGTGAGATTTAGGAAGGCCAAGGAAATGTAAAAAAGTGTGAATTTTAGATTTCTGGATTTTTTTTACTGTAACATATGTATTCGCACTAGATGGCACCTCCTGTTCATTATTTAAGTCTTATTTCTTGCCAAAACTTTGCAACCTCTTTTGGAAAAGTTTGAACGAGCTTTTCGAGCAATTTCTCCTGTGAGCTGATTGACTTACTCCTTTTCAATTTCTCGTTTTCTATTTTCTAGATACCTGAAAACCATCGGGACCTCTGAGAACTGATTTGCTCATTTTTATAATATGCCTTCGTATTTGATGAAATCGAATTTTGGGCATACACTTGAAAGATAACTGGCCTAAAAAAGATTTTCCACATGGACGATAGGAAACAAATACCTTCTTAGGTTCGCAACGTCCATTCAAGTGTGAGGTCCACCATGCAATTCAGACAATAAATGTCGGTATTCCGAGACTCTTGGACAAATGCAAACTTACCAGAATTGTTCAATAACCAGCAGCTTATAAAATCATTTTTACTGACAAATTTGATAGACCAATCAGTCAAACTGTGTACCAAAAAGTCCTTAATTTTTAACGCCTGTACAGATGTACTCGTGATTGCAGTACACACTTATGTACTACACAAGAGATCATGATTGTCTTTGAATGGAATATCGAGTAGATGATACAAGATTTGAATTGGTAGAATTTCATTTAATGGATGAGAGGAAAGGGAATAACTAATAAATTTCACTCGATCGTCTCGGACGGTCGCAGAGTGAGTTTCCACGTCATCGATTAGAAAGCAAACGTCTCACTCGATCTCTCATCCATTGGTTGCACTATTTGCCGTTTATTTAAGACCCACGTCCCTTGCGAGTTTGTTTCCGATTTGGAACAGAGTCAGTCAGAAACTAGACTTCGATGAGATTGGACCATGTTTTCATGAAAGAAGATAATTGAATGCCGTGCGATAGATAACTCAATCGAATGAGGATGAGAAAAATATGGATTTGGAGTTTACTATCCCTTGTGACGAGTGGTGTTCTTCCCATGGACCCAGATGAACCTTTTGCAATTGCTCAAGTCATGTTTCAGCTCTTCCATTTCAAGAACACGTTAATTTTTTGCCATGATGGAACTCAAAGACTCTTGTGGAAGCAACTATTCCGGCAAACTCGAAAAGGAATTCCAACTAATCAGCTAGATCCATTGGAACAACTCAATGATTTTCAGTCAAGTTTGGTGATATGTGCTCAAAAGTACAACTTGACAATGTTCCAACAATTTTTCTGGCGCAATAGTTACTTTGACAATTCTGTCTATTTTCCAATCTTATTCTTGGTGACTGAGAACCTCTTGAAGGAGATTCAGACCAACTCAGAATCTCTAAAATTGGATCTAAACAAGGAGATATATTTCTTGAATGATGGCAATCAAAATCTGGAAGAGATTTACAACCACAACGGGAACACAATAAGAAAGCAGATTCTTCATTTGGTGCCTAGAAATAAAAGCCATCTGTTGGCTCAACAGCTTGGTAAAAAGGCTTCTGCCTTCGTAAAACGGAGGCAGAACTTTCAGGGCGTGAAACTTCGAGTGCTTTTTGAAGATCAGAACCCTTACATCATGTTCCATAACTACTCCATTCCGAAGAATTTGGCAGGTGAGACGATGTACTGTTTCGACCATTTCAACGAGTCGTACGGTATGTTCAAAGAAATTTTGGACACATTAAGTACTGAAATGAACTTCACCTACGAATCTTGTCGAAGATTTGATGAGCAATGGGGAACGTGGATCAATGGAACAACAACGGGTATGATAGATAACCTACAAAAAAATGAAGCTGATCTAATCGGCACGAGTGTCACCTTGAATCCCGAAAGGTATCATGTGGTTGATTATCTTCATCCTTTGGGAACTGAAACGTATGCCATCTACATCGGCAATCCCAAGAGTGAAACCGCTGATTGGCGATTGTACAGTGTTCCATTTTCATTTGAGCTCTGGGGGTTTCTTGTGTGTACTGCATTTGCTTTGGCACTAACTATCCGTATCGTAGAGTTCTTTTATGAGTCGCACGATGAAGACGAATTGGCCCCGGAAAGCCCATTAGAACTTCTCAAACAAGTGTTCCAAATTGCTCCAAGTGCTTGGATGGTTTTTGGGTCTTACTTTGGTCGGAAACCTACAAATCCCGTTAAGAAGTACGAAGGGGTGAAGATCATGGTGTTTTCGATCCTGCTCACGGGCAACGTTGTCTTCATGAGCTATCGAGCCTCAATCACATCAGAATTGTCGGTTTGGGAGCTGAGGCTTCCTTTTCGCAATCTCTGGGAGCTACTTCAGAGCAATTTTAAGTGAGTATACCGAGGATAGTCCAATACATACAAAATAATTGAAAAGGTATTTATTCTGAATCCGGTTGATCGACTTCAAGTTGCATTGAATCATATACAAGATATATTGAGTCTTTTGGACCTGACTTGATGAGCCTTTCCTTTGCACTTGTGCCAAGCATTCAACGTGATTTAGTTCAAACAAATCCATGCTCTTTTTCCATTCAATTTCACTTTCATTTGTGCAAGTTTTCGTTTAGTAAGGAAAACCCTTTTGCACTCTGGCCAACTTACCTCAGATGTGAAACTACTCTAATTGAATTCGCAACATTTGGGCAAAATCATACTTTCCGTTGAAAAGAGCTGTCGAAACTTGGATCCCCAAACGATACATGGTATCACTTTAGCACTTTCGCTGAGGATGGACTGGGGCTGTTTGTAAAAAGTTCGTTTGAAAAGGAGTTCGGGGAAAACTAAGATAAAGGTTTTTACCATAAATATCCCTCCAAGCGGAATGATAAATCTATTTTACCTTAAAAATGCATTTTTATAACCACATTCCTTAAGAAAGGCAAGGTTGGTGGAGACAACAAAAATTTGACGCTTGTGCTAAAAGAGATATCCATGGTCGGATTTGGTCAAGAAACTATATACTGTACATTCTAGTTCAGCGGGAGGAGACGTGGCGTCGTGGTTAGCGCAGTTTCCTATAGAGAGAGAGGTCCCAGGTTCGATTCTCCTCCCCGACCTTTCTCAAGGAAACTTTTAGACGATAATTCACACCCACAGACGGAGAACCATTCTGATACCGGGGCTTCGCTGGCCGGGCGAGGCTCAACCCTCCGACCCTAGCACCCAAAATCCAAAAAAAAAAGCGAGAGGGCATTCTGAAGATAAACAAACCAAACATTTTTCCTTTTGATTTTCTTTTAGTCTTGAGGCAAATAGGGAAATATCTTTATGAAAGGAACAAGAAAATGGATCTTTCACATTGTATTTGGTTTTTTAATGTGTAAGATAACCAAAAAGACAGGCAAAAAACAATAAATTAGAAGCGAAGGAAGAATACATGGGCTCTTAAAAACAGAAGAATATCAACTGGAATCCAATATTTCAAAATTCGCCCAAGTGTTGGGTAGTACACTGTAAGTATGATTTCGTTATGTTCTGTATATTTATTGTTGAGAAAGTTTTTCTCGTGAAGCTCTTAAAACCCGTATTGAGCAGGTAATGCATGCAGGTCAGATAGTACGAATGTCCGTGGTTGAACTGATTTTCAGGGTTGAAAAATTGTAACGGAAGTCCCAAAAAGGATAAGTTGGTCAACAAAATACCATATGCACCCACAAATGAAGGGAGGAATGATCAAGATCCGACATCATTCGCTTCATTTTAATTGACGCCCCTCGGGCTAATGCCCTCGGGTCGCCAATAAAATGAAACTCCCTCCGCCGGATTTTGGCCATTACTCCCTTCCATTGCAGGTGCATAAATAGTATTGATCATAATTGGCACTTTTTGCATAAAAACTGCTTATTCAAGTGAACATTTGGCATCTAAATGTGCCTTTTTGATCCATAATTCATGTTACAAAAATGTAATTGACAAGTAATTGTAATTGAAGTCTATTCCATTTCCTGGCTATTTAATGGTAATTAATTACATTTTTGGGGAAAGTAACTATAACTATAATTAATATCATTTTTCAACTAATTGACCCAACTCTTATAATCAGACACTGATGTAGGGGACATGGATTCCTTTTGAGCATCATCGAGTAGGTCCATGGCATTGGCTTGATCTAACATTTTTTTTTACCATTTTGGCTCACAGATTAAAAACCACGGAGGGTGGAATTATCCAGGCATCATTCGTTAATGCGGAAGAGTCCAACATCCTTCATGATGTTTATGAGCATAATATGAAGCCATTGGGAAGTGAGGCCTTCGTACGGAGTACTAAAGAGGGTCTGGAGGCCATCTTGGACGATAAGGAGATGGCTTATTTTTATTCTGTGGAATCAATCAATGCCATTCCAGAGTACCATTGCAAAACAATCCCTGCATGGATCACGGAATATCCCGGATTACTCTCCTATGCGCTCCCCAAGAAATCCCCCTACACCAAGTTCATGTACTATAAGATTTTAAACTTATTAGAACGAGGCAAATTGGCTATTTTCAAGAATCGTTGGAAATCCAATCTGCCCGAATGCACACCTGATCGAGTGGTCAGTTTGGGATTCCAGAAGATCTTTACTTCTTTTCTCCTGGTGGTTTTGGGGGCTATATTGGCTTTCCTGACGTTTCTTGTGGAACTCATGTTGAGCCCCAAAGCTCGACCCAAAGAAGATGCATGGATTCATTCTCAAAGAGAGGCCTTGAAACAATTGCAATCGGTGATTTTGAACAAGGATGAGCTTCTCCGTGATCGAGATTTTTTGTTGAATGAATTGGAGGAAGTTCTTATCAAGTTGAAGACGACCAAGTATCACGACATGATTTACCATAAATAACGAGACTGGGCATTTAATTTCTCTATTTGTATGATGTACCTTAGATGATTTTATTGAAATACGTACTCTTAATAATTAGTATTATTGTTACTTCTACGACAACAAAGGTTTTAGAAGATAAGTTAAGATAATCAAGGAGAGAAATCGTATTTCCGCCGAATAAGGACCAAATCTAGTCGAAGTAAAAAAGGATTTTGTGAAGACGCTTAAAGGAGTTGAAAACGTGGTTTTATACACAGGATGCGACAGACCCAGCCCATTAAGTGGTCATCTTCATTTGGGAGCGAGTTCGATATCCTTTGAACGCCGCTTGAATCTTCGTCGCGGCCACTTCCACCAAAGGGTCGTTCAAGTCGATGTCTGCAACGAGATCAAAGAAAAACAAACAGGCTATTAGTATGTCGTTGATTAACACTAGAAAATCTGGTTTCCCGATTTTTTTTCTCTAGCTGTTTCAGTACAAGTTATATTCAACCCTTGACACTTTTACGAAGATCGTGTTCTGTAATTCATGAGCTGGAAACCCACATTTGTTCGAGGTCCCCAACGGCTCGAAAAACTCGAAGAGTGCATTAAAGCCAATTGCACTTGCAATACAAATTCAAATTCAAAAACTGGGAATCAAAAGATAAGAAATCTAAGATATAAGAAAATGGTAGTTAAAAAAAACAAGCGTCAACAAAAAAAAAAATAAAGGAACCTTGAAACTACTTCGCTATAGGTAAATTTGCCGAATTAACATGGTTTTTTTAGCCACAAAGTTGCCGAACCCGTGTTCTAGTTGTTGCAAGTTTTCTTCTGTGGTTTGCTCATGGTCTTTTTTTTTAACGTAACGTAATAAACAGAAGTAACTAACCAATCGCAGGCGGGCTATCTGCCTTCGTTGGTTCTGGATGAATGCTTTCTTTCACGGGTTCGATGATGTTTTCCTTGGCAAAATTGGCCAAGTGTGAGCCCAAGCCCATGATTCCCTTGGGCGATGATTCCTCGGGGCTCAATTTTAAGTTTTCGCTCTCACTACCACTGTCTTTGGCACTCTGATCGTTATCATCTTGACGATCCAGAACCTCATCTAACTGATCGGCATCTTGCTCTTGATCGTCACCAAATACGGCACGATGACTGATATCATCTGCAGTTGTATCAGTGGTAGACACGGACAACACATCCAAAGGTCGGGTCGAAGGATCGGATCCTCCGTGGTCACGAGCCATTTGCTCATAAACCTTTCTTTCGGCTTCTAGAGGGTCCGAAATCTCATCTTCGTCTTCCATTGACAGGCCCTTGGAATGATCGATTCCTGTAGGAGACACGGATTTAGGGGATATGGATTCCTTTTGAGCATCATCGAGTAGGTCCATGACATTGGCTTGATTTTGAGCCGAAGTGGACATTTCTGGTTGCAAAGGGCTTCTCCTTCCATCATCCATAATCAAATGATCTTGAGAAGGCGATGGTAAAGGAGACTCCTTGGAAAGAACATTAAAGTCGTCGTCCTCTTCTTGCTTCTTTTCTAACAGATCTTCAAAGGGATCCTTTGGGCTCGAAGATTTGGGTTGTAGATCTTCCACTTTGATTGGACTCTCCTCGACTTTCGACTTTGTTTCTTCTTTCTTCTCGTCTTCATGATCACTATCGTTCTTATTGGCAAAATGTCCCATGATATCGCCTTTCATCTCTTCCAATTTGTCGCCAATTTTGGAGAAAGAAAAAGGCTCCTCAGAGGCCTTGGCCGTCTCAGGTTCCGCTTTGTCTTCCTCATCACTCGAGTATCGGGATTTCGTGGGAGAATCGGCAAGATTCAAGAGACTGTCGGGTAGAATTTCCTTGGCTTTTTCCACGTTGGTGTTGTATTCTTCTTTCAAGTGTTCCATAACATCGGGTTCGAAAGAGTCGGAATTCTTATTGGGGATGTGTGGCAAGTCGTCAAGAACGGTTTTAGATTCCGGTTCAGGTGACAAGCTTCTGGGTGGAGTTCGCTCTTTTTCAAATGAGGCTTCAAAATCATCTTCGACAATTGCCCGTTTCTTCCGAATCAAATCCTCTTGATCTTCCTTGCAGTCATCGTCAAAATCGATTGGATCCGGCTTGCGAGAAGTCTCGTCTTTTTGATGTTGATCAACTTCAGACCGATTTTCAGGCGAATGACGACCAAGGTGTGCCTCCAATGATTCTGACTGTTGCTCGATAACAGGGATCACTTGTTCCTCTTGATCTGCAGGTGGTGCGGGTACAGAGGGCTTGGAAACTTCGTCGTCCAATAAGTTGTGCTCATTGAGCCGCTCTTCCAATTCTGGTTCTTTTTCAGGTTCCAGCTCCAGACCAAGGCCGGCGGAATGTTCAAATTGGGATCTAGATTCGTCTTTTGTTGGTGTAGGTGCTTTCATGGGCTCGGGGTCCATGGCTTCATTGTCCGATTCCGATTCTGGTGACGAGTCTTTGGCGTTAAATTGCTCTTGGAGAGCACTAAGAGAGGCCTCAGGAGGGATAGGATCGCTTCCAAAGAATTGAGCTTCCTTTTCCACTGGAGATTCAGGCTCTCGCAAAGGCTCCACTGTTTCAATAGGGGACGGAGGTCGGACCTCTTGTTCGGCAACAGCAACCGGAGATGGAGATCGGATCTCGGGCTCAGGTTCTTCTGCAACAACCTTTTCTACTTGTCCTTGCTCTTTCTCATCTTCAATGGGTGAAGGAGGACGAACCTCTTGATGCTGAGGCTCTGCGGCAACATCCTCGACCACGGCCTCTTCGACCTCTTCAATGAGAGGCTCTGGAGGCAAAGGCTTGTCGTAGAAGGAGTCCAAGAGAGTCGTCTCTTGAGGAGCAGATTGGCTGGAGACCTGAAGAGCTTCGGAAGTTTCCGATGACAAGGGACGAAACCGAATGGGGATGGATTTGTTGAGGATTTCAGAGATGAAACCGCCGATCACACACAGAAGAAATGAGATGACAAAATTATCAAAATAGGCACTAAGGAGCCAAAAGACTCCGAATAACAGGGTGTAGACATGCCAAGGACGAACGCAATCGGTATAGACTTCCATGGTTAAGTAGTTGGTAGCCTCTTTTGGCCGAGAACTAACGAGATGGTTACGGATTGTCTTTGCTTCTGATTAGAACAGTAAGTGAAAATAAGTTTCAGAGCAGATGCTTCGGCAAGTTGAACGAACTTTCGTGACACGTTTTCCCCCTCTTATAATTGCAGTCGAGAGTTACTGTAAGAACGGAAGTACTGAGGTTGAAAGAACTACTGCAGCAGACTTCTCCCACTTTGAACTAGTACTAGCCACTGACTCGCATTGGCATCGAGTTTTGCCCTTCATTCACTCTCTTACTTATTCTCAGTTGGAGTTGGAGGACGGTGACTACGATGATTGTACAGAGAAAAGCATTACTGTACACCGACAGAGAGTACAGTTCAAAGAAGTGAGTAGTCAGAATCGACTAGTTGAACAAGCTGGCAAATTCTCCGGCGAATCCAGACACCAGAAAAGCTACTCATGAGGATAGTGAGAGACAACGACTCAGTGAGAGAATCCAAAGAATTTCCCCGACTTGGCAATCTCTGGGCTCAAATCTAACACCCAATGGCAAGAAAGTTCTTTTCGAGATCAATTGGGTCATAGATCTGCCTAAAATCATGAATGATGAGACGGATTCGCTCTTTCGGGGTACAAATGACCGTCCTTCATTTTTCTACTTTCAGAAATGAGGGCACAATGTCCACCCCGCCCCTTTTTCTGCAGAAATGACATTACTTTCTTTTTCTGGAAAACACCGATTCCAAACAAGAAAGTGTGTCATTCCTAGTCATTTTACACAAGTCAGCTCAGATTACAGTACTAATGAGAAGCAAAGAACGAGTGTTGTACCAAACTAGAATGACGTCAAAACCACGTGGAAGTGCACTTCAGTTCACTGGGAAGGATATTTCCGATGTTGGAACTTCTTTTGAGGTGTGGCAACTTGGCAGGCAAAACGTGGCCAAGGAAGGAGCCTGATGTATGTGTAAGCTGCTGCAAGGCCTGAGTGATGATCTCACAATGCGGCGAGCGCAGAATTGTTCAAGGAAATCGTGAGAATGATGCGAATTTTCACACTCAACACCAATCTCCTCACATTGGAAATCTCACTTCAACAACTCCAGATAAGTAAGCACTGTGATCTTGTCACCTCTTTGGTCGCTGTCCTTCCCTTCGTCGCTGTGAAGAAGTCGGTCTTTTTCGAGCCCCGACAAGGCGGCCCAACAGGGGAACGAATGATGAGCGGCTAGAGAGGGGGAAATTTCACCACCCTCTCAACCAGGCTGGCCAAAAAGAGTGCAAAGAGTGGCTCAAAGCTACCTAGCCAGCAGACGATCTTTCCAAAGACCCGGGGATGTGGGAAAGCTGGATGGAGTGAGTGAGTGGATGATGGATCCCACTTCAGTGAAGCCTTTTTTCTCCTCGAGCGCCCGGCTTAAGGGGAAACGGAAAGCTTTCTCCTTCCTTTCTTCCTTTCCACGTGCGTGCGTGAATGAGTAAGCTTGGAATGAGCAGCTTGGTTCCACTCGAGCTAGTAAACGGGCTCACTCGGTTGTGAACCTCGATCGAGGTTGGGCTAGATAATACCGGAGGGACAAAATTGAGGCCAAGCCCACGAGTTCCCGTTGCAGCGTATCTAACAGATTGACTGACTCACGTTAACTGAGAGACACTTCGTTTCTGCTCTCGAGATGACGAGGAGAGGAGAGGAGAGGAAATGTCGTCGGTCCCAACTACGGGAGGATTGCAAACACCTTCTCAAAAAGTTATGGCTTTGTCGGAACAGTTGCTTTGCATGTTGGCACCACCTTACTAAATCTCTTTTGGTGGAGGAATCAATCCCACCTCCAACTCAGGCAGGCCGGGACACGATTCCCGCCCCCTGAACCATGGATATACTTACAGAAGAGGATGCGAAGACAGCTGTTTGTTGTTGTTTTTGAGAGCCCAATGAGGCCCTATGGAGTGAACGATAGGGAAGTGTTATGGACTCAATATTCAATATTTTGTACTAAATCAGTGAACAAATTGTCTAGACATGATTCTAGTTTGTGTTTCTGTCTCTTAGAAATAATTAAATGCAACCCACTCTTGGGTAAATCACGTTCACCACTCATTATCAACCCTATTCAACTTATCCTGAAATACCAATGGTTTCAGATTATAAGTACCAAACAACACCATCAAAGCGAAGAATACAGTGCTCCATGAGAGTGGTCTGTTCTTCACTGCATTCTGCATGAATAATCAGTGTGAGGGAATCATCAACAACTCAACTATTAGTTGACAAAAAATTTGTTTAATCTCGTGCTTCCTCTCGGTTTGGCTGATCAAAATGTTGATATTTGGCATCTAATGGATTTCAAGGATTTCAGACGATAAAATGCTGACTGAAAATGATGTTTTTATGGGGAAGAGTGTGGATACTGTGGCTGTGAGTTTCATTGTTAATAACATGGCCACAGTTTTCTAAAAAGACGCCCAATCTTCATGAAACTTGATCGAAGTATAACTGAACTCGTTGTCTGAAGTTGGTATTATTATATTTAAGTTACATATACATTTATTCGAGATCCATTCTCCATTTTGTGCGAGATATTGGTCTGAAGGAGCTCAGTTTTGACTAATTCCCGAGACCAGAAAGCAGCATTATAAAAATGAATGGTAGGAAAAGGAGCGCTATCTAATGCTGCAACAATGTTCTTAAGCGATGTTTGCTATCAAACACCTACTTCTATCGTTATTTGACAATTTCGTTCAAATTCGCTGCAGAGCCGCACCGTTTTAAGGGCCTCATTGGGCTACGCGTCAGCTGAAGTTCGCGTCCTGTGGTGAGAGGTTCCTGCCTGAACCATCACAACCACCGCCGTCACGCGTGCAGTCGGTTGTTGTCCCTTATCAACTTCATCCTGTCTGTTAATGTGGTGGGTGTACTTGTGCGGTGCCTAGACATGCCTGCCATGCATGCTTGCGTGCTTGCTTGGCCTTGGCCCCAGTTCATACGAAGGCTTACGAGCCGGTTTTTGGTCGGGTCTGCGTTTTTGGCTTTTTGCATGGCACGGAAAACCAATCGCCGGTGACTCGATTCGTGTGAGTAAGTGAGCTACCGTTCTGTAACTTCTGTCTACCCTTGAGCTCTAGCCAAGTTCCTTTGTATTCAATCGAATGAAGGTCCTTTTATAATGACTTACTTGTGATTGAGATCCCCTTTAGGAGAATTAAACGCAATGTGGGTGCCAACATGACGTTATGAAGCCGGAAAAAAACTGAATTCCGTTTCCATGAGCTCGATATCGGAGGCCTGATGAACACTGGTGAGCCTCTCAGGCGGATGATGACTCATCCAATGATCACTTTAGCCTCGAGCTAGCAGAATAATTTCGTAGTTCTATCCAGGCTGCATGGGGCAGCATGGCACCTGGACGGAAACCACCACTACCTTCATCATCGACATCTCATGTCGGTACCACAGCTCCACTTCATCCAAAATCTAGCTAGTTGAAGCGGAATTCTAACCCATTTCAGATCCTAGTCGAGTCTGTATTCTCGTTCACCGGTTCCTGCATACAATACAATGGATGTGAATGTGGTCTCATCTGTTCGATCTTGCCATGTTGCCTCCCGTACTTCACCGTTTTCATGGCTTCTCTGGGTGCAAGGTCTTTCCTCCATCCATCCAGCATTCCAACAGATGATCGACCAACAAAGACATCATTTGTGCATTGCAGAAGGAAGGAAGGAACTAAGGTTGTTGTTTACTACATAGTTGGATAGAATGGCCATGTGGAAGCTCGATTGGCGGTCGTGAGAATTAGAGACTAGCGAGAATTAATGAGGGCAAATTTCGTCGCCAAGTCAAGGTTTGATCAAGAAAAAGGGTTCGTTCGACCTTCATCGTCTGAAGAGTAGGCCCAAACTCGTTTGCAATGCATTTTGCAAACATTGCTTTGTATGGATGTAGGATGACAATCCAGTTTGACGAGGTTGTGTCTAACAACGATAGGGTCTTGAATCGTCCTTCTTCATACTCCTTATCATCTCCCTTATTGGCTCATGAACGAGCAATCTTTCTCCAGAAGAATACAAACAAATGAATACAATGAGTAGAGGTTAAAATGAGTCACTCAAGATTCTGTAGAACATCCCACTTACAGGGACATGTTGATGGAGATGCCATCCATTCAGTTTCTAGTCTTACGATGGAATGAACCAACCCGTAGTTTGTGTGTTTGTGTACACACGTAATAAATACATGGTTTTGGACGGTACGTCCATTTCACGTTTGGTTGTCTGTCTAACTAACTGTGTTTCCTTTTATCCATCCACTTAAAAAGATCAAGAACGATTGTGGCTGAAACCATTTGACGCACAAACAAGCCGTTTGATTCCCAGTAACAAACAGGAGTTTAAAAGACCAATTCTGAAATTAGGCCCTGCTCGTATTGGACAAGCTTGGCTAAGTTTTATGATTGAACTGCACAGTCCATTGTCTTACATTATGTGTTTGATTCCTTGTTTGTTGGCATTCATGTACGTAAAACAATGCTACAGAGTGTTTGTCTTAACACTTCAAAATATTCACATTCATCGGACCATTTACGTTACATGATCAAAGTTTCTGGATTTAGTTGCCGTGACAGTTTATACAAATTTCAGTCCATGTACGAAAAATGACGATAGTATGAAATTCTCGAGCATTTCCATTTGACTATGACTGATCCAGCTTACCCGTATGTTTTTGTAAATGCGCCCTGATGTCCTCTTGGTCTAGACTCTCCACTGTAAGCAGGTTCTCGTCAATGGTTTTCGAGTTGTTATTCTCCCATCCCATTTGATGCTGTCCGCCATCGGAGATGACCCGCAAGGCCATCCCATCCGAATGTGAATCCATTGGTTTGACGTTGTTACACCCCATATCGAGGAAGGAAAGAAGGAAAATAAAAGCAACCGCCTCCCGACCTGACTGTCACAGCAATAAAACAAGAACTACGAAGTATACCACCAATGTGCTCGGCCTGATGGCTCATGGGATAAGATCGGTAGACCTTGATTTCCAATTGGAATACGCCTTGTATTGTCTACAATTTGATCGAAGAAGGCCCAGAAGAGCCTATTGGGCCCATGTGACCTTTTTCACCTGCTCTAGTTTGGATTAATGAAAATAAAAGAGTACGAAAGCAAAGTAGCTGAACTTAACATACTCGGGAGCACTTTTCCTCACGAATTGCTTTTTTAGATAAATTAATTGTATTTAAGACAAGCTATAACTCCATACAAAAAAGACCGCATACGAAAATCAATATCACTGCAAATAAAACTGGATTAGTCATCACCACACGTTATTGAATGCTGGAAAAATCTTGCAGAACCGTTTGAAGTTCAAGGTCATTTAGTACAATATTTTGCCTTGTATCATGGACCACACTTCTGACAAGGTTCGTGAAGAAACTGGAATGTCGTGGAGATTCTACATAATGCTCATACTGATCCAAACCCTCCTTGAAAAGAAAAAAAAGAAAATTGAAAAATATTACAACGTTTAATCAAAGGTTACTTACTTGAAGTTTCAAGGTGAGACTGTCATAGTTTGATTTCACCACTTCGAGGATTTGTTCTTCGGAGGGCGTGGACAATTGTTGCGAGGACAGCCAGGCGTCAATTTTTGGATTGAAATGAGCTATGATGGCTCTGATGTTGACTAGAGAATTGGTAAGCCGCACGGCCGAATCCTTGAATTCTCCTCCACTCGTGGAATGTCGTAACGATATGGAATATAGGGAATCGAACGTCTGATGACAACGTACAATCTCGTAGTAGAGCTCATCGTAACTGCTCGGTGAGGGTAAGAACGTGTCTCCATAAGTCACAAAGAGGTTGAAAATCACCACCACTTGAAGTCCAACGGCGAAAATGTTCATCTTCTTGACCAGGTTAGATTCGTTGGAGCAGACAAATTTCAGTAATCCAATCAGAGAGGTCCACAGCTCTTTCCAGGGGTAGTGAAGGCGGACCCGGGACCGCTTTTGATACGCCAAAAGGCGGTGAATGACGGCTAGGCACAATAGGTACAACTCGTGAGGCAATCGCTTCATCATGTGCGAGCGAACAAACTCCACCATCAGATCCAAAACGGCTACGGCGAGACTTTTGGACGAGAAATCCGTCTCCCAGTTGACGGTGGTCTTCCGATGTCGCATGGGTGCTCGATGGAGCTTGATTCGGAAGGACAAATTCGTGTCGTGCATCAATGCATTGGCATATTGGTCCTCGGTGATGCACAAGAGTATCAGAAAGCTCAACTTGTTCGTGTTCTGAGAAGATTCCGTCTTTGTATCCTGGAACGACATCACCGCCGCGCAAGTATCAGTTCTGCCTCGATCGGTGAGCGTGTGGACAATTTCTCTTACCTGCATGACGATGGAACAATATTCCAAGAACGTGACGAGCAAGTTGCTCGGAGTCACATTGGCTGTCACAATGGCTCCGGGAACGTTTAAAGACTCAGATCCAGCCGGGCTCACAACCGTATTTTTCTCTCGTAATTGCGCTTGATGTTGGGATGGGGTCGGCTTTGGACTGGCAGCTTCCGTTTGATACTCGGCCAATGTGGCGATAAAGTTTCGATTTAAGTGCACGGCTTGGTAGAGGGCCAATAGGACGGCATTGCGGGCCCGCATCTGCTCGATTCGCGGACTACCTTCGTCGGACACGAACATGTTACCCACCATAGAAGTGATCGAGCTCAACCAGCCCGAGCTGACTTGATCTGTCAACGAATTGGCGGAGTCTCGGAATACAGTACGTAGAGGGTCACAATACACGTAGAGGGCTGTGGTTCACTTACCGGACATGGAAGCTTCATAGCTTTGAGTGTAGGTGATCAAACTGTTGGTAATGACATTGGCATAGCCGTGCAATGGCATCTCTTGATCCAGGATGGACAGCTTCACACTGTACGGATTGGACGACTCGTACTTTTTGTATTGAATCAATATAGTCAGCAGCAACACGGCCGAATGACCGTGACACAATCGGGATTCTAATCCATCAAGAAGGTTCAAAAAGGTCCATCTAATCGAGAAACTTCAACCCCAACGACTTACCGGCTTGAAATAGTAAATGAATGAGGCTTTCGTACACGCTATTGACCATGACGTATTCCAAGAGCGCATTCTGACACACATTATCCATCCCAGTGGCCAAGATGGTCAACAACTTTAGACAGAGATCCTTCAAACTGGCCGGTTCATCGCCCGTGAGAAAGCTACAAAGCCAATGAAAACCCTATTCAATGCCCGTCATTCTTCCCCGCTTGATCAACCTCTGTGTATGCATGTCTGTATTACTCACTCATTCAGGTGAGCAATGAGCTTTTGCATCCGAGTTTCGGCCCCCTCCGCGCCCATCAATAGGCTCACCGGGTCCAATCCATGCGGCGTGCCATAAGCATTCCCGGGGCCATTTTGGCGCTTCATCGCGGCTTTGACCAATCCGCAGAGGGTCTGCAAGGCATACACCACCCGTATGTGGTGTTCGTGGGCCAAATTGGTCACGCATTCTCGAAACAACGCCTGAAGGTTGGCTCGAACTCCCCCGCATGATGATGATGATGATGATGATGATGATGACGACAATGACGTCGCTGCCACCGCCGCTGTCGGATGATGAAGTTGCTCGGCCGAAAGTTTGGCCACATCGGCCTCGAGCTGCCCAATTTTGGGTCGGAGCAGGAAGAACTCGTCCCAGAAGGCGGGTTGGGATTGGCGGGGATCTTCGGGTTTCCACAGGAGCTCGTACATTTGCAGGATCTTCTCTTTCAGGTGGGTTTTGCGGAGGGATTGAGGCAGCAGGATTGGAGGCGAGGCTGAAGGAGACGGCCCATCCGGACTAGTGGGCGTGGCGGGGAAGGACACGGCGGGTAGGGCGCTCATGGGGATCAATTGCGGGGGTGGCGGGCAGGTGGGTAGGTAGGTACTGTAGGTAGGTAGGCCGGAGGAAGCGTGGACTGACGTCCGATATTATTGGCAAATATCAATGTGTCTCAGTCGCAAGCTCAGCTGCAACGAGAACGAGCGAATGAGCGTGTACGGGTGTGTCTCTCGTGCCGTTGTCGACCGATCCGTGGTACGTGGGAGTACGAGGGAGGGAGGGAGGGAGGGGGGTTGGCAATGGCATACACTCACTCGCATTCACTGCTCTTCGCCTACTATATTAGTATACTGGCTGGCAGCTGTCACATGCCAAAGCAAACTTTAACCTTGGACGACGGAGTGACCAATCTGAATCTGAAACGGATTGAAAACGGAGAACGACAACTTACTAAAGAGATTTATTTTTTAGGGATTGTCGTCGCTTGGATCAAGAGAACGAACCAGTCATGACCGGGGCTGAACAAATAATGCAAATAAAGACGCCAAAAAATGCAAAAGAAAGTGCAAAAAGAGCTTCAATAACAATAGGATAGGACAAAAAAAATAATTTGTTAAATAAATCAAAATTAAAGGCCATTAACACCATTAAAAAATTTATAGCTCTTGGTTGTTTATAAAATACTATCAAATTAAATAATGGTTGTAAATTAAACTGGTGTTAGTGTATTAAAACTTCACGTTTTGGGTCTGACAGATCTGGATTTGGAACAAATTTAAACTGACACTGTCAGTCTTTAACTGAAAAAGTATTGGCCATACTTACAATACAAATGTCAAAGAGAAATCTGAAACATTTAACGCTAGAAGTTTTCCAACATGGTTCTCGAAAAATCCCTCTCTTCCTTACATTATATCTTTCATCCAATCAAGGACTTGCACTGGAGGAGTGAGTAGATGTGATTAATCATGAAAAACAATTTCAGCCATGCATCCCAAAGGGAAAAAGTAAGGAAAGTTGTTCAAGTTGGTGAAAAATGAATAAATGAATGAATGACATCATTTACATGATTAAAAGACATGCCAATGGTTAAAACGTATCAATAGATGAGTAAAATTGTAATATCACACTTGAGTTGACTAGAACCATTTCAAATGTCAAACAAGAAAAAATCTATGTTCTTCAAGAATTTGGAAAAAACACCAAGTTTCCACGAGGCCAAAAATGGAAATAAAAGAGAAAAAATGCCAGAAAAATGCACCAAATTTCGATCAAACGCCAAAATATACATATCAACCAAAATAATGAAAAAAAATGCAAAAAAATCAGAAAAAGTAAAATAAAAAGCATTAGCATGAAATGTGCAGCCCCCTTATGACCATGTTTATTGGGGTTGTTTGCACTGTCTCCCATGTTTCTGTGCAACCAGAGACGGGATTAATTACGGTTTAGCGTACTGAGTAAAACGCTCGACTGAGGTTTACTTGGGTTCATGGGTTTGAGCCCAGGTCCTCCCCCAAGTCAAGTCAAGTGGATACCTGGCCACAAATGGTGCCAAGGACAACTCCCCAAGGGCCCAACATATCGGGAAAATATTCACATCACCACATAAAATTTGTAACCAAAATTGTGAAAGATGTTTTGGTCCAAAAACATATGAGACAATTTTCCGATTTTTACATTTACAATGACCCAACATCCAAGAAATGATCAATCCAAATTTTGAAGGAAAATCATCAAATCGTCACGTAGCCCATGTTCTGTTTTTGATTTTGACTGAAAGCCCCTCACTAAATACTGGGAAGATTTCCATATCCTTCACGATTAAAGGGTCAAATGAATTATTGGGCAAGGCTTTAAATTCAATGGTCGCTTCTAGTTGAAAATCTTATGTTTTTGCGTTCCCTGTGTTCAAATCTATGGGCCCTACAATTCATCCGATTGGCTAGATGACGTCATAACAGAGCAACTGAATGTAGTCCCTCAGCCACTGATCAGCTGATGAGTCCACCAGAGACTTTGCCTTTGCATTACTGATGGGGCTGATACCAGCAATGTATCATACAGTATGAGACCAGACCAATACCATGAAAGTCTCGCTGGTCTTGATTCCGACTTGAGGCCAGGGCTGCCAGATGGCGGTTTGGCCCGCCAGATTTTGGTGTATCTGGCGGTTTGAGGCCTCGTCTGGCGGCGAGATTTTTTATTTGGCGGGACGGAAAAATCTGGCGGTATTCTGGCGGTTTACGTTACACTCTGGCGTTGGGAAATTTCTGTTTGGCGGGGAAGAACATTTTAACAAGTTTCTGGCGGTATTGAACTGAAAATCGTGAAATTTGGCGTATTTTCTTTGATTTGTAAGATTTGTAGAAACACAATAGTGTCACACTATTTTAGCAGAATTCAGCATAACAGAGCTCAAAGTTACAGTATTAGTTACAAAAAATAATGTGACCATTTTTGGCCCATCTTTTTCGTTTTTCTCTTTTTTATGTTAACTTTCCTGCAATTTCAGATAAACAACCAAAAGTAGCGCTTATAATAATCATCATTTTTACATTCTGATATTAAAATCTTAAAATTACTATAAGAGAGTGCTGGGCCGTTGAAGCTAGTATTGGTAAGCTTGAACATTTTAGCAAATAGAAGATGCTTTTCAAGCTGAAAAAGGGGCAAGCAAAATGCGCTAGATTGGAAAAAATATGTTGGCATTGTAAAGAAAGCGTGTTGGGATGAAAAAATATATGCTTGAATGGTAAACAAAGTGTATTGGAATGGCAAATCAATTTATTGCAGTGACAAACTCAAATGTCAAAGAAACTGAAGAGTTTTTAAGGAAAAACAAAAAAGGTTAAAAAAATACGATTTTGCGTTTCCGCTGGCTGAAACATGGCTAATGAAGTGCAAGAAATGCCAAAAAATCAAACTTTGTAAATATATGGGTAAAAGGCCAAACAAATAATACACAAAATTTCCAAATATTTAAACTACTTACAAAAGCTATTTGTTAGGGTACAATTTTGAAAGGTTCACACTCATGATTATTGGCTTGAATATGATGGTGATTTGCTTTATTTGGTCTTACTGATAAACTCAAATTCAAAGTCTCATTCTATCTAAATGAGAGCAAATGTGTTCGAAAATGTGTCTTATTAAACTGTATCAACCCTAAGGATGCTTGATAAGTTCAAATCAGCTGTCTTTATTGATGAAAGGTTAGTACATGAAATGTCTCCTCTAGAACAAATGCATATTGAAGGAACTGGAATCAGGCGTTATTCTGGCGTTTTTTTGAAAAAAATCTGGCGGCGAATTTCGATATCTGGCGTTTTTGACAGGTTGATCTGGCGTTTTTGGTCTCCAATTACCTGGCAGCCCTGCTTGAGGCCAAGTGAGACATGCGAAGTGTTGCCAAAATTGCTCAAATTGGGTTTTGCTTTTTTTCTCTGGTGTTCGCTCGGTTTCAGTTTGAAGGCACGAAATATCTAGATTTATTTTTCTGTTGTTTTAAACTTAAACAATATAAATTTCAAATCAAGGAACATCTCGTCGATTCCACAACTTGGCATAACATGTTGGCTTCAGAGTTTTGAAGAAAAATACCTGAAGAACTGCTGAAAGTGTGACGTGAAATATTTTTCATTAACACAAAAACTTATGTTACATCCTCCAAATTGTCGGAGAATATTTCATTTAACAATTGCTTATGTTATTATGTTGCAACGCAAGATTTTATTTAACTCGTTAGTGCACAGTTATTATTTGAAATTTCCATTTGCTAAAGCCCATCAACATTGAAATCAGGTGGCAAATCACGACATTATTACCACATTCTAGTCAACCTGGCTAAGAAGTGTGACTAGCAACTGAGATTTGAATATCAAAGGAACCATATTGAAACAGACAATATCAGTCAAAAAGCTATTTGATACGGCGTCAATAAAGGTCATGGTCTTAATGCATATTAGAAATACCTCAAAAGAGAGTTAGATTTCGATTACATGCTTTAACAAAATTGTTAAATACGAATAGGTTCAATCGGTGACGGACACCTTTTGTAGCTGTCATTTCGTTCATAAGACTTGATACAGTATTGATGCCAGCTTCCGAGATGTATTAATTGAGACCGGCATCAGTTGGTCTCATGTATTGGAAATACCGTCTCGTCCCATCACTACTTTGCATTGCCTCTTTCTAATAACCCATCTTCTAGCTTCCATAAAACTCCTATTTTGTACTACCATTTGAGCCAGAGAGGTCTGCCCTGTTTATTGCTGAAACTGGCAAGATGTTTTGTGAGAAGACAAATATATTTCCCAAGAATATTGTAAAAAGCTTGACCTAAAAATTGGAAGGTACATATGAATGTGTGCAAGACATGTTTTCTATGCCAAATCCTGTAAATGTGCATATAAATGCCCGTAAATTGAGCACCTTAGTATAATTTGGGAGAAGCAAAGCATAGACAGAAGGCCACATGTGATTTAAGCAGTATGTTTTTTTCTCAAAATTACGTCATCAACCTATAAATAAATCTCATTATGGCAAACTGTTTCATCCAAAAACGCTAGCCAGGACTAATCTTAATATGGCAACACTTTCTTTATTTCAAGTTTTGGGGTGTCAATTCTGCTTCGCCGTCTACACCATTGTAAGTAGAAAATGGTCACAAAATTCATCATTAATTACCCAGGCATATTGTGGTGCCATAAGCAGCGTCATCAAATTCATCAAGAATCCGCAAAATCAAATGAAAAAAGTACTTATGATCAGTGTGCATTTGTTTGAACAATAAGGACTTTTAGTGCACATTGCTGAAAACAATCATGCACCTTGCCAATCTCCTGATTGAAAACCATCCTTCAATTGTTCCTTCATATTTATGGATTGCCTTATGAAAAAGGTTTTGATTACAGTTCCAAAGAGAAATTGAAGTTTGGCAAATGGCAATGAATAGTGAAAGTTTGAAATTTAATCTCTAAAATAACGCGAATTTTTATCAATTTTTTAAGATCTTCTTTCTTTTCGAACTTCCTCCGCGGCTATGAGGTCATCCCAGCCAATCGAATGAATTGTAGGGTCCATAGTTCAAATCAAACGATGTCATCACTCGTTCCAAATGGCAAGATCAATGATTCGATCATTATAATACACTACTTCCATTTTTGCCAACTCTGATTTACTCTGGCATTTTTAAATGCCAAAGAAACAAAAAACCACTACCCTGGCGGAACGGGTAGCCAATGTCAATGGAGCTCTTATTTCGTCAACTTTTCCAACTTCATCTTCCATTCTCGGCGGCACCCTGTTTGCATGATTAAGAAGAACAACAACAAATGGGACGAAAGTCACAGAAGTTCATCATCACCTTCATCGGTTTTCTTTCTCGTCTTCGTTAGCCGCTTTACTCGAAGTCATGCGACTTCGAGCGCGATCGTCGCGCGATTTGACGGAGCAATTCCGCGAGGCCGTCAAACGGGTCGATGATAACGCCGCCGCCCACTCAGAGTTTCGTCCGGGATCCATTCTGGGCGGCGGCGCGCCCGCCAAGAACAAGAACCGCATCTTGCCCGCTCGCCGGCGACGTGCCTCTTCGTCATCCACGAGTGGTGACCGACGTGAGCTCTCGGGGGGCGAAGGGCGGAGCGCCAGCGGCAGCTTGGAGTCGTTAGCCCGACAAATCGTGGCGCACATCAGTCGATTGCAACAGTTCCTCTTGGACCATCGGTCGGACTATGTGGACGTGGTGCGGGCTACTTGGACCACCCGTGGACCCGCACTCACCGACCGACAAAAGGACCACATCGATGCCGGTACGCCATGATAACGCGGGATTGCCTTCTCGTCGGTAATCGCCGATCTCCGTGAGAAGTGATCTCTTGGGTTCAAATTAGGCCGAGTTACGATTAAATTTGGTTGAATATGACATCAACTTTAATGCAGATCGAAGGTTGCCGTTAAACGAATGGAATTGCTTAGGATTAACATCGGATATTAGCTAAAAACTGAAGGGAAGGGGAAGCGGTTCTAGTGGATATATTCCTTGTTACAAGAATAACCACCGAGAGAGAGAGAGAGATTGTTCCAATCTTTTCCTTCATATATATTCGGAGATCGATCATGAGGATCGTTGGTATTCAAAGTCCAAAATAAGACGAACATCCGCATATGCAAAAAATGGGTATAACATTTGATGTATCAACATCAACCGGGGCCCCCTAATCTTGAACGTAATGACTGCGATATTTGCTGCTGACTTTAAAGAGCGTCCTGCATGAATGAATCATAAAATTTGTAAACTTGTCGACCAGTTTCACTGAGACTTAGCCGGAATATGCTTAAGCCTGTTTTCTAATGTAGTCGGTTGGTTAGCATTAAAATAAGTGAATGTATCAAGTGATTCAGGTGTGATACGAGTGTATCAAGATTATTATTATTATTAAACGGGGACTCGGGCTCGTGGCAACTCCATGTGCCGATGGGGAAATGAATTGAGGTTTCACATGCGAAAATTGATGATCTGGTACGTCTTTTTGGCCAATACCAGACTCAATTGTTACGAAAAGTGCTTCAAGATCAAGCCATGAGTATCAATGAATTGATTGGTCACGTGTTCAAATGCCATAGGTTTTAAGGCCCATTTCTTTTTGTTTTGGCCATAGAAGTGACTCATAAAAACACGAAAAGTCAGTTATTCTCTGCTTACTTTTGTCGAGTCTGTAGCAAAATTTAACTTTAGTCAGAATCTAGGTAACGCTAATCCAGTTGTAGGCCACCTTCAAATGGACTTACTTTGTATTCATTTATTTGTACGCGAGGATAATTTCTGATAAATAGCACGTTCCATTTGTAACCTTAATAGGAGCCAACCAGTTCATTCACACCTGTCAATCTTTGATCGCTCGCTTCCAAACTGAACTCAAAGAGGCCGGTGATAACCTCAATGCTGGTCGACGCGATCATTTGAGTGGCGTCGTCCAGATCCTGGAGCGATACCTCAAGGCCGTGTGCCAGATCTACGCTCAACAACGCGCTATTCGTGTTCAACGCGAGCTTGAATTTCAGAAGCTCTCTCGATTGGAGATCAAGGCCCGCAAAAGTAAGCTTTATTGGCCATGGCTCATGGGCATCTTGACAAGCAAGTTTCATTGGTTCAAATATTTTCTTTTTGTAGGCAGCCAGTCAACAGGGGATTCCGAACGTCATCTCGAGTCAGATTTGCTCGATCGGCTCAAAGCTTCGCCCGACAATGAAGCTGAGAGCGAAACCGAAATGACAGATGAGGAGTTGTTGGGATGTGAAAGTGGCGAAGTCACCCCACCCAAAAGACGGAAATCGGATGCCCGGAGGCTCTCTTCTCCACCTACGATTGGTGTTTATGACGAAACATTGGAGGACGAGCCGCTTTCTCCCGAGGAGATTCAACTTTTGGAGCGTGAGAACACGCAACTTTACGAACATTTTATGCAAAATCAAGACAGCGTGCAACAGATTGAGAACAAAGTGGTGAAAATTGCCGAGTTGCAAGAGGTATTTGCCGACAAAGTGTTGCAACAGAAAGACGATATCGATTTGGTGCATCACCATGCTGTGACAACGACCGAAAATGTTAAGGACGCCAATGAGGAATTGAGGAAAGCCATTCAAAACCAGGCCTCGATCCGCGTGTACATTCTGTTCTTCTTGTTGGTCATGTCGTTTTCGCTCCTGTTTCTGGATTGGTACAACGAGTAAACGCGTGGATTACTTAGACATTTATTAAACAGTTCCTTTATAACGATGGAACGCTTTATGATCCTGGATCACTTGGCGTCCTAGTTCTAGCAAATCGGGACCGAGATTACCCAAAAGAAAACTGACCGAATGTTCGTCGCAAAGATCTAAGACATTGTAGATAGCCAAGTTCATGGCCTTCTTACTGGGTACGTGCGAAATCACTTTGCTTAATGTATCGAGAAGCCTCGGAAGCAGATGGACAACCACACGTGCCAAATCATCCTTATGGTTCCGCAACAGACTCAGTGTTCTGAAATTTCAAAATGGTCAGGCAATGGGCAAATTGTTTCTCTCAGGTCAACCCTTACCTGTCAATTTCGCGTGCTCGATATGCTGTGTTCGTTTCAGGATCTGGAAAACGGTTTTTGTCATATCCTTCCTCCTTCACTTTGACCCCCTTGATTAAATTGTCCATGGCCATCATGAACATGGGAATCCTGGACTGAATCACTCTGAAATAGCGACGCTGCACCAAATTCGAGAGCACTTGATTGATCTCTGTCCAGTGGGATTCTAAATCCGAATTATTGAAGGAGTTGCCCACCAAGTGCAGAAAATTGGCCTCTAAATGGCTCCCAACAATTGGCTGAAAGTGACACAAACAATGAGGTTTAAAGCCTAATGGTTGGATTACAATACACGTTTTATATCGCAGATTGAGCAAACTTCGAAATTTTTCCATTGGCAAGTAAGGTCTCTGCCAGAGGTTGCAAGATTGTACATATGTGACGTCGAAGTTCACCATACCAAGGGTACCTTTAACCGAGGATTGGTGGACATGCCTTTGGGCGAAGCTAGGCCACTTTTTACTGGAAGAAGTTAGAAACCTTAAAATGGTCGGAGATGATCCGTCGTAGTCCCAAATAAAATTCTGTGAGAAAAAATTGCGAGTTTTCAAGTGATTACCCAGTTATTTTCATTTTAGCCAAATTTCCAGAAAGTTATAGCTTATGTAGTAAAAAATGTAGTATACTGGATTAGAGGATTGCAAAGAAAAAAGAAAATGTCCCCTGGTAGTTCAAAAGAGCGACGAAATTTCAACTTTTGGTCTTAAGCCTTCCCGCGAAGCATAACAATTCAAAGAAAAAGTGTGGCCTAGCTTCGCGCATGTCCACACCATACTTACTGTGATATAAAACGTGTCGTGTAAGGGCATCTTAAACAAACAGGATACATTCGCCATTTACCTCGTCTGTCTTTGAGATCTCTTCGTAAAACAGTATGAGATGTTCCATGACCATGGGACCTCGTTTCACTTCCAGGGTCGTTTTGTAAAAAGTTAGTAGATGGTCTTCAAGAATGGGCCTGCCAAACTCGATGAGTCCCTGGCTTTTTCGTGCTCGCATGAAACATTGCCATATCCGAAAGATTTGACAAAGTGAAGCGTTCTAGAAAAAGATGAGACACCAAGTGATAGCAAGTGTCTGTCAAAACAGGGACAACAGTTAGTAGCTCACCTTGTCCTTGGTCAATTCCCTTAGTTTGCAATCCTCAACGTTTTCGAAGAAAGATACCACAGTATCGCGATAGTTTTTGGGTGACTCGATTTGGCAATTACACACATTTGGGCCCCGAGAATGTGGGAATTGGACTTGCATCTTGGCAAAGACTCGAAACACGTCTTCGTCAAATTGCTTTGGAAGATGATCTCGGTAGAAATTGAGGTTTTTGAACAAAGTGGTCAACAATCGAGCAGGAGGAGTCATTTTCTTGCCCAGAGCCCACTCCAGGATCGTTTGGAGCGTTTTTGATTTGTCGTGGCGATGAATGGAGGTATCCTTCAGTTTGGCATGCACCCCCAACAAAGTAGCAGCAATCTGTTGAATGAGAGTGTTGTGCTTCTCTCGGAAGGCCACCTGCAAAACATCATAGAGCTTGGATTTGCCTTGGGCAAAAAGATCCTGGCAAATTCTGGCTTTCTCAGGATGAGTGGCATCCCCATGAAGAATGGGTTTGGCAATTTCATCCATGAAGATGGCAAACACTCGATGTTGGCGATAATCACCCTCCGAATGAACTGACGCCCAATATTTCCGGAAAAGCTCCAAAGTGTCGGGAAACTTGTCAACGTACAAATGGATTCGATTGACATAGAACTTGACGATCCTAGCAAAGTTCTCCCAAATCGGAGTTTCCAATTCCAGTCCTAACATCTTGAATCTATTGCACCGCCATAAAAGCGTCAAACCATTGGCGTGATCAAAGCCCTCAAATGGGGTGGTAAAAACATCGCAAATCAACCTGAGGTTCACGATGGTTGTGATGGTAGCTTCATAATAGCAAGACACGGCCGACAGTAGATAGTTCACGATAAATGCCAGCGACTTCATCGTCGGGTGAAGATTCCTTAGATCGAGCTCTTTCATAACAGTCAGGGGAACTTTAAAGTAATGGTAATCCAAATTTGGGTTTGAAATGTCCGAGATCAAGGACTTGTCCAACACTTTGAAACTTTTGGCAATGACCTTTTGAAGCTCAGGATGATTGGGGTCCTCGAAATCAAGCAATAATCTGAGATTATCCTGAACCAAAGGTCTGAGCACGTTTGAGCAAGTCTCGTCGACATCCAATTTATCGGCTAGATCGATGATAATGGCCATGATCAAAGCACTCTGAAGACGGGCATCTTCTTCAAAAACACCCGGGAAATTTCGGAGATGCTCCGTACTCAGATGGGTTCGAATACTTTGGACGATATGCTCAAACTGATAGTCACGGGGCAGGCTTTTTAAACAGGACATGGACACAGCCGGATAGGGCCAAGATTTGGGGCCCATTCGCGGTTGACCCCCCGGTATGAGGCTATACATTTGTTGGGCGAGAAAGGGATATTCGTCGGCATATCGCGATTCCACGTCTTTGGCAATCTCGGTCGTGATCACGTTCAGGAAGGGGATATCCCGGTAATGCATCAAATGTACAGCTAATGAAACGAGGGCCAACGGAGTGCGAGACAAACCATGATCGCATCGAAGCGTGAAATCCCGCATGATGTCTGCCGTTTGATGGACCATTTTGACCACCTTGTCCAAAATGGGTCGAGGCACTTGATGATCCAAAACCGGAATGTGCTTAAAAAACGACGCCATCAGATCGTCTAAGGCCATTTGAACGGGTTCCGGTGGCGTTTTAAGAGCGGGCAGATCATGCTCGATATGGTAATTGAAAGTGCGCCCAATGTCCAACAATTGGCCATAAGGTAACTTGGGATACACGGCGTTCAACTCATCCAAGACGAGGGGATGGGCGGCCGGAAATTTCAGAATCTCGCGATGTTCTA
>CM021319.1:3237513-3282423 GCA_010645155.1 Tigriopus japonicus
CCAGTGGAACAAGGAGCTACTTTATTGATTACTAAATGCTCTAAGATATTTCATCCAAAACGTGAAAATATGACGCATTTCGTTGTTTATTTTGTTGCATATTTGGTTGCATATTTGACCTCTTTTTTGCATATTTTACGCGTATATTTTGCTAATTTTAATTGCATATTTGGCCATCTCTAGTGATGACTCATTACTTGCCCAAGTCACATCACTAGTGACTGGGGTCGTCATTTTTCTCCCGAGAACTCTAGTTAAGGGGAGAACCGATAATGAAAAGGTATGATTCTATTTTCTTTTAGATTTACCAAGTACAAATTTCTGATAACTTTTGGGAATCTTGAAAAAGACCTTTTTTTAGGACTTTGCCTCATTTCCTGGAGGACTTTGGTTCAATGAATCCCTGTAGCAACCCTGTGTGTGTTATCCGTGTTTATCCGCTAGCTGGCACCACTGACTGCTGGTCGGACGTCTTGGGTTGGACCCGCCGTCTATACCAATTTATCGCATCCACGCCTCCTCCTCCTCCTCCTCGCCATGAGCTCGTCGCTTTTAGCCCCGGAAGCCTTGGCCACGAGTTTGACGGCCGTGACCACGCCCCAAGGTGGCACCGGCGGCGTTCACTCGGCCTTGCTGCTCACCGCCGAAGGTCAAGTCATGGGCTACTCGCGCAACCTCAATCTGACCAGGGCCGCTTTCAAGGCCGGTCTGATGGCCACCTTATGGCGAGCCGAACTCAGTGCGGCCCAATCCGCTCGCAATGATGGGCTGGAAATGGGCGCTCTCGACTACGTTCTTATCGAGTGAGTCAATGGACAAACAGTCCAGGCACACGAATTTTTGTTATTATTATGATGATGATGATGATGATGATGATGGCACTCCTAATCAACCTAAACGATGCTCGAGAAGCCGTCAAAGGAATGCATGAATGGAACTTGATTTTTGTTCGTTGCAGAAATGAGTGTGGCTTTGTGGCTTTGGCCGCTTGCTCCAGTTTTGTGGTAGGCCTCGAGGCCTCCAGTCAAGTCCCATTGGGCATGTTGAAGAAAAAGGCCTTGTTGTTGGCCCAAGCTTTGGCTCCACCCCTGAAGTTGGCCACTCCTCCCACGTGGAACGGACAAGCCGCGTAAAAAAGCACGCGCGTCCCAGCTCAGACGATTGGATGAGCCACGAGACCCTTAATAATACATCCATTGATTGATGACCGCCATCGTTTTTCATGCTTGAAACGGACCTCGATATGACCCGAAGTGAACTTTTATCCGCTTTTTTAGCTGTTCATGGGTCTAAAATGATTGTTTGGCGAGGTGATCAATCCACTCATCAAATCATAAAGACAATTCATACGCACGTTTTCAATCGTTTTATTGGAAATTTATTTACCAAGTTCTTCACATCGAATGCAATGGCAAAACAGAGTCCCTAATAAACACTTTCTAACCATGAAGAATATTGACTAAAAAAGAAGCGTTAACACAATCAAGTTGTTTGGGTTGTTTGAAGCTTCAAATGTTTTCCTTTGTTGTTACCACCGTCAATCAGGAAGTTCAAGTTATAACGAAAGTCGATTTTGCCATCAATTTACATAGATCATGCCAGTAAAGATTGGTCCAGTCATTGGATCACGTAATAAGATTAATTCAAGCCCATCCATGAATAGCTTTCGGTCAAAGGCTCCTGTTTGTTGTATTTTTTTTATTGAACTTCCTGTTTTTTTTGGCTTTTAAAAGCTTCACGATATAGCCCCCGTCGCTAGTTTTCTGTCAACGCTTCTTTCATATGAGCTTCTGCAATATTGACAAATTCATGACTAGAGCAAGGGAAAAAAGTACGAGAAAAAACAAGGGAAAAAGTTTTTAAAAAGTAGAAGAAACGGCAAAAAAGTCTTAAAAAAGGTTGGCAAATCTAAGCTTCTATGCTTAGTCAAAAACGTCTACGCTTCAAAATCTACGGAAATCTGCAACCAAATAGCATTTCAATATGTTGCAATTAGTACCATGCGTTTTATTGGTGGAAAATTGGACTTAACGTTATTAAACGATAGCATACAGATGAATATTAATATTATTTTGGAACTCCATTGCAAGGCTGAAGTACTATTATCTACCTAAACTTGATGAAAAGACAACCATGAACAAAAAAGTACTTTTCTGACATCATGTTTGGTTTAAGCAAACTTCATCGCAGTGTTTTGTTCACTTATTAGAGGTGTAAACGATTAAATCAGGGGTCAGCCATTGTTTTTGTGTCAAGGCCCACCAAATTTAGTTTAGTGAAGTCGGGGCCCACCATATAAATGGTGGCAGTTTCATGGGCCCACGAATTCACGATCAAAGAAAGACCTCTGAGCCCACAAGCACATGATTATGGATGTCTCTTGGGCCCATTACCTCGGACTTTCCTTATTGCTCGTGGGCCCACCATTGATTACCCTTGGGCCCACATGTGGGCCCGGCCCACCGGTTGCCGACCCCTGAATTAGATCATTGCGGCTAAGGTAGTTCCAAGGATCTACCGTAAATTTCTTGACGGAGGAACATCCAATTATAGTATTTTTGGTCTTACACCGCCATCTTCTGTACTCTTTCAAAAGCTTGTTTTAAAAGAGATTTTGAAAAAATTGTAAGAGAAATAAGTGTTTTTAGGAAATGCCATGCTGAAATCAGTGTTTGTGACTTTTCAGTTTGTCGGAAAAGTTTGCAAAAGCTATCAGAAAATGCTTGTATGGTTTGATTTAGCGCCAATAAAGCTAGGAGTGAAAGAGATTTAAGTGGTCAAACATATTTTTTCTACTTTTTGATCTTTGCTCTATTCATGACTATTTTCCGCCTCCTGGCATAAAGACTAGTTTTTTTTTTGCCACTATGAGCTGAATTTCGCGAGAGCTGTTCCTTTTTGTCTAAACTTGACATGAGCCAGCTCCCCCAACAAAATGAGTGTGCACAAAAAGAGAATGCCCAAGTAGCACAACAAGACTGGCCCAAAATGATTCAAAGAGATAACGAGCCGGTCCATTGGTTTTGTCGTTGGCATGCTACTGTCCCACTTTTCATGGATGGTTTCCATCAAACCATTGGCCCAAACCCTCAACATGCCACGGTCAATAACTCGTTTCCAAGGGGAATGTTTTTGCAGCATGTTGGTGGTGAAATATTTTGAATATTCTATTGCATGCAGTTTAAGATCGGGGTGTGAAGTGCTCTTTAGTCGATTGTATTGCTCAGCCATGTAGGAGGTTGAACCTACAGTGAAATATTTTCCATGGCCCAATTGAGCAAGAACCTCTTGTGTTGACCCAAGGACAATAGAGTCTTTATATCTCGCCTGATATTCATTGAACGGTCGGACCGAGGGATCCTTAATGTATTGCTCTATATAGAAGGCGTTATCTGGTCCCACAAGAATCTGCCACTCCGGAAACAGTTGTAAGCCTTGGAGGAGGGAATGAAACGGAACCGATGGAATATCCGTGGTCAAGAACATGGTCAAAGCACCACCGTAATGAGCTTGTACCAACATGAAGAATAGCCAACTTGAAATGACGAGTATCCTGAGTCCAATTGAATTTGAAATCCGGACAAGCTTGAAACAAAGCCGGAGTAAGACTAATAATAAAATAGTTGTACAAACGAGAGCATAAAGCGAGCTCGAACTAAAACTCCTTAAATAGAAGGTTGAGTCCATAGGTTTCGAGATCGGAGAGATAATCAGTAACTGTGTGAATTGCACACCGCTAATGGCATTGTCCAGGCAATTGGTTCGAAGAGGGTCTAGAACCCAGTCGTTTATCGATCCATCAAACCTTTGGGATTGTATTTGCCCCAACACACTCAGTTCAGAAATGGAGAGATTCGAATCTTGGCCAATATTACATGGAACAGTTCCCCAAGTATTCTCTGCACTCCAGGCAGAAAGCAATGTGAAATTCATGACTTGAGCTGCGCTCAAATGCGTTTCCCAAGATTTTCCCTGGCCTTGACAAAACAGATCGCCGATTGAGCAATTGACAAACTCAAACGAGGGTCTATATTCAAGCTCTACCGAGTGGAATAGGTTGCCATTCATTGTATAACTTTCGTGAAATAGATTTAGATTCTCCATCGGGGTCCACAAATTCATCACTGGATCGATTCGATGACGAAAAGAGTGAATTCGGAACAATTGTGCTTCGTTCAAATTGTTCCACGTCAAGTATAAAAGTCCTACGTCCAATTCTAAATCCCGCATGTATCGAACAAAACGTTCCAAATTATGACTCTTTGATGGCATGACCATAAATCTGTAAGCACCTTGTTCTTTTAATAGGGGAATGATCTCAAAATTGTCCTCAATAACCACGCACAATTGATATCTTTCCGCACGATTCATTTTCCAAAATTGCGACAATGTCAAGGACACGAATCCGATTGACAAACGGCTGCAATCTTTGAGTGATTGAAATGCTTTGTTGAATGCCTTTGATTCATTGGTATTGGCTCTCAATAAGGCAATGTTCTTCCATCCCAAACGACTCCAAATGGATGCTGGAGATTGTTCATTGTTTGAATAGCCAAAAAGAAGCACCAGAGTTGCAAACACTTGGATACTTATCATAATTGGGTTCTTTTCTTGTTAACCTTTCCTGAGACGTATCCTGTTCAGGAGTGAAAAAAAAATAATGAGTTGCTCATGTTTACTCTTTGGGAGAGGCAGAGTAAGAAAAAGCCCTTGACAACTTTTTGAGACCAAAGTCTCACTTGCCCTTTACATACTTCACACCTTATTCGAGGGCTGGTAACCTAATCTTATTAATCAAGGTGGCTTCTTTATCGAGTGTTCTTTATTCTTTCTGGACTTTATTTCTTTCTTGACTTTGGGAAATTTAAAACCGAAAACCCCTTCAAAATCATCAAAATTAGTTTATCATCCATTTTTAATGTGCTTTGAATCATTGAATCAGGTCTTGGTATCATCTTGGTCTTTATTACAAAACGTATAGAAATTTACTTATCAACAATTAGTAATAGGTTGTAATGGGGACTATAGTGTGTGTGTGTTTGTGCGCGCATGCGCCAGAAATTACTGTACGAGTGAGTTGTGGGTTGACGAGCGAGTCCATCCATCATCATCGGGTCAAAAGAAGGAGGAGAACGGAAGAGACAGCAATAATGTAGTGGATTCCAACCAAGCACCAAATGGATTCATTGAAATGTTGATTATTATGATGTCAACGGGAACGTTGGTTGACACGTCAGTTACGGCACTCGCTACATTTGCACGTGGTAAGGTTTAATTGCAAATAGATGTGGGGAGTATCACTTCGAGAGTTAGAAGATATCATCAACTTATAATTTCTGCACAAAGGTCATCGGGAACAAGCCCACGTTTCTCGAGTCCGACTCGAGTGCCCCTTTGGCCCAACCATCATCTCGCTTCTTGAACAAGATGATCACGTCACCTTCCTTGAGATTCAGCTCATAGGGACTACTAGCGGGAAAAGCCATCGTGCAACGATAGCGCTCTTTGGGCGTGCTGGGCGGTGGGGGTAATGGGGCGTGGCGTTTGGGCGTGCTCTCCGGTTTGGCTCCGCCCGGTGATTGACTACTCAAAGCCGTGTCACTCGAAGCTTTGGGAAATGTCCAATGCCAATGGGTCGTGACATTGGGTGGCACAATGGTGGAAGTGGTCCGGAACAAATCGCCCATATCGTGAGTCAAGTCGATTAGATCTTGCGAAGACACGGGAGCTTGAGGAGAATCGTTCGATTGATTATTGGCAAATTCACGGCCCAATCCGGGATTTTTTCGGCGTCCAAATTGCCCACTACTCACGGCCTGAGGATTAGGTTGACACTTTGGGGCATCGTGTTTGACGTGCTGCACGTAATTGCCCGGAAACACGCCCGATTGGAAGGTGTGCACCGATGAGCCTTTGAACCACCCATCTTGACATTTTTCCGACACCATATACAACTCACCCTTGACCAACTCGAGTTCGTCGGGTTTGACCGGTTGGTAGTTATACAGAGCTCGGAACAAAGGCTGTCCGGCCAAGGTTTCCGAATCCCCAATGGGCGTGGAGTGGGGTCGAAGGGGCAGTGAAGGCGGGGCGGCCGACGTTTGGCTGGAAACACCGGGTTTGGGCGGTAGAGTGGGCACAGGACTTTGCGGCGAAGGTGTGATTGACATATCCCAGCCCCAAGAGGCGAATACCGGAGGTGCCGGAGGAGCCAAACTCGTGGGAAACGAGGTGGGTGGCGTGGCAGGCGGAGGATCTTCGGCCATCATACTGAGAAACGGGTTGGTACTAGCGAGACCGCCATTAGAACCGGCCCCACTCTCTTCCGCTCCCGCTCCTCGTCTGCCAGGGCCACCGCTGGAGGAGCTCAGGCTGGCACGTCGGGCACCACTGGCCATGCCTTCCAAGATCCGGTTGAGGATCACGTTGGAAGGCAAGCGGTCTAACCCGACCGGACACGGGGTACGACATTCCGGACACAAGAAATTCTGGGGATTTTTCCTGCAAGAGATCGCATCACCAAGGTCAATCGAATAATGGATGAATGCCAATCATTATAGGTTATGTAACTTTGAATTACGACCGTGCACTCGGAAGGAATCGCGATGAATGATAATTTTTGATCAACCCCACGTATCTTCTTTCTCATTTAAGGGTCCGTTTAGAAAAATTGACTCAAACGCCAAATTTTAAGGTACTAAAATTGAGTAAAATGGCCCAAAATCGCCGTTTTGGGTGCCAGTTGGATTTTGCAACATTGTCCGAGACCGAATGATCCCCCTTCACCGCCTAAGTGACAACTCGTACAAATTTCACGAGCGCGGGCGGACCTTCCAACCGCCTTTGAAGGTTTCGTAATCACGGTTGAAAGAGCTCATCTACACCGAAAGCGATGGATTCCAAAACTCGCTACGTTTCATTCCCCAAAAGGCCATGCGGCGGATTCTCATCGCGTTCCTTCGCGGGTCAATTCATCCCGATCGATCCGGCTTTGAAACCGAGTCCAAGACCAACGTTGGCCGACTCAAGGAATGAGAAGACTCGGATCCGGGGTTGAATTCCGCCATCGACGGGTTCATCCCCGTTAAGTCGATTGCATTTCTTACCGATAAACATCCGTCAAACAGGACGTGCAAAAGGTGTGTTGGCAGGGCAGGACTTTGTGGTTCCGCCCCAACGTGTCCAAACACACCGAGCACTCCAACAAATCGCCCAAATCGCCCATCATCATCGACGACGACGGCGACGAAGAAGACATGCCACCGAGCGATGGATCAATCCATCCAGGAAGGAGGGAGGGAGGAGCAGAACAAGAACAAGAATATAAACGGCTGTCAGAGAATCTGTGGTCACGGCAGCTTTTGTGCGTAAGGAGAGAGGGATAGCTAGAGGCATCTCTACCTCAATCACTTTTGGAGCCACTAAGGGCTAACCCCGAGCTCGCTCCTTGGGAGTAGACAAGAGAACTACTTAGGTGGCTTGAGAGAAACACTTTGAACTCTCAGCTCAGGGCAAGCCAGCTTTTGTTGCTTCCAAACCTGCCATCTCTTAGTTGCACACTCTCTCTCAGTCGTGAGTCCTTCACTGCTGCTGGCGCTTCCCCTCGCACTTCTTTCTTGTTCTTCTTTGTCAACCGTTCTCTACGTCGTTTGACGCCGTTCAGGGCAACCATGCGCTTGCCGCTTCTCCTCGTACTTCTCCCCTCTTGCACCTCAGGCTTACCAGACATCTAAGTACTTCTTCCAGTCCACCGTTCTCTACCTCGTTTGACGACGTTTGGATGAGCTCACAGATCGGTGGATGGGCTTGCCCATAAGGCTATGTGTTGACGAAGCTGTCACTGAAGCTGCCGTGACCGCAGATTCTCTTACAGCCGTTTATAGAACAAGAACAAGAGGAAGGAAGGCTGTCTAGCTTTAGTGGGCGGCCAAACACGACACCATCGAGCCCCGGATTCGACTCCACCCGTCCATCACCGGATTGGAGGCGTGTCCACGAGGGACGGACGACATAATGGCCCGATGAAGATGATGGAGGAAGATTGGGGGTGGATGGGCACGGGCACTACGGCAATGGAATGGAATAATTGGAGGTCAACGGGCGCACAACCTCACCACGGACCACTCGAACATGAATTGATGGATGGATGGATGGATGGACTGAATCAATCAATGATCGAGTGAACGAACAAACCGAGGCGGAATCATCGCCTTATTTTTGATTCCATGTCCAAACTTCCATTCAACTTCAACACCCAATGACACTCAGGGATGCCACGCGCATCTACTACCAAAAAGAGTCAGAGCCGACGAATTTTCCCCCATCGCGCGCGTGGCGAACGTGTGATCAGATTGAATGGCGTCTCGTCCCTTCAAATATTATATTATGGCCACTGGCTTCATTTCGGAAGTAGTGGACGGACAAAGTTGCCAATTACTTTTTTTATGGGTTTTGATTTAGTGCAACAATTTTTCGATTCTTTCGCAAACAAATGTTGCTATAAAAGCTTTTGGCGCTTATTCGGCCTTTATCTTTAGAATAGGGTGGAGCGATTTTTTGAATCGACTATTCAAACGAGCCCATTTTCAAAACAATTTTTAATCATTTTTTAAAACGCATCATTGTAAGTCAGTGATGACTAGAAGGCGGAAAAACGTCAGAAAGAAGTTTGAATGTTGGAAATTTTGGGCGCAAAAAGCTTAAAACAGTCCAAAAAGTTCTTGTTTCCGGATACAAATAAACGAAATCAGTTTTTTCACCAAAAGATTTTACCAAAGTTGATTGCTACTAAATTGGGACAAGAAACTGCAACTGGTACGAAGAATTTTCTCGACAGGAGCACATCTGAGAGGTATTTGGTCATGGACTCGTCTTATCGCTCAACACTGAACGTAACCTGGCCCTCGCTCTAAGCCTGACAACTAGGAGTGGGTCGGATTTGATGTCATCCCTGAATCTTGTCGACAAGATAATTCAGCTGAAGTAGTAGAATGCGTTTCATTTTATCCTTGCCTTTGAAGATAACCATGAAACATAAGGCATATTTTAGGCCTGATGGAATCTTATTTGCATGAAAAGTGGGCCTTGGAACTGCCTTTTTCGATGGATCCCCTCCCCCATTCCGAAATTAAGTCAAATGAATTTTCGACCCACACCGGAATGGACATATTGTAACATTAAAACCCTGTAAAATACATATCATGAGCAGTCCTTTTCGAAATATACATTATTATTATTATTATTATTATATTACTATTATTATCTTGTTGTCGCTTGAAGCTCTGTTGAAACCTCTGGGTCTGAAGCGTCTAAAGTCACACTCTACCTCTATCTTCCAGAGGTTGCTTAACGCCAAGATCCATTTTAAATCACCCAACTTCAATTGGTAAGCGCATAGATCAATGATAATCACTAGATAGCTTGCAAGCTTTAGTCTGGCTGATTTGGCAAGGGGGGCGGAATGCGTTGAATTCATGAGGCTAATGTCTCCATCACAACTGTTGAGCGGGGCAATTAGTGTGACCAAACATGCGAATCAAGACCAACTTTTCAAAACTCGTTCTTGCAGCCACACGCAGTTTTTGTCCATATATGCATTGGATCAACCCTACATAACGCAAAAGCTGAAATTTGTGTTCTTCCTACCAATAACTTATTCAACGTATGTATTGTCAAAAAAGTTCCTAGTTGTAGTATTCATATCCATGGCATGGTCAACTAATGACGTCTTCTGGTTGTTTCAAGAAAGTGACCACCAGCAATAACAAAGAATGACCCAAAAAACATTACTGAATTCCACGTTTGAATCATCACTTGCATGGTTGACATTTGCCTGGTCACACATTTCAAATGTTCCTGCACTTCTGTTCACTCAACAGTTGGCGACCGGAGACACATTTTTAGGGTTATACTCGGTCTAGAGCAATTCATGATTTTGCAAATTTTTGCAAGTATTTGCAAAAAAGTATGTTTTGTTGCTTTTATCTAAAATTTTGCTACATAAGTTGAGAGGGTTCTTCCGAACTTGGAAATTAGGAATGCCCCACTTTGAATAACAAGATGGCCAGAGGAGATCGGTTCCTGGGGCAACTAAACCTAAAAAAAAAAATGTATAATTGAAGGCTTCCAATTTCTTCATTTGTTTTCAAATTACTTTCCAATACTTCTCAACCTTTTCAAAAATCTGACCCTTGAAAACTGAGATTTTTTTGGCAAGCCTACACTGCTAACGGCAGTTAGAGACGGCAGCAGGTCCGTAAAATGATACGGTAATCACTCCCATTACAACAATTACTAGTGACGTCATCATTTTTGGTGGGAAAAAAAGTTCGGAAGACCTGTGTTTCTGATGAGCATGCGAGATAAGTAAAACGAAGGTTTAGGCAACTTGAAGTTGAAATAGCAATTCTTGACATTGTATTAGCAAAAAAGTATGTTTTGTTGCTATTATCTAAAATTTCGCTAAGTAAGTTGAGAGGGTTCTTCCGAATTTTGAAATTAGGAATGCCCAACTTTGAATAACAAGATGGCCAGAGGAGATCGGTTCCTAGGACAACTTAACCTAAAAACAAATAATTTGTTTAATTGAAGGCTTCCAATTTCTCCATTTGTTTTCAAATTACTTTGCAATACTTCTCAACCATGCCATTGCCTATAAATGCAACATTTTTCGTAAATCTGGCCCTTGAAAACTGATATTTTTTTGGCAAGCCTACACTGCTAACGGCAGCAGGTCCCTAAAATGATACGGTAATCACTCCCATTGTCAAGAATCCAACCAGTTTTCCCCTATCGGCCCTAACTATCTTCCGATCTGGGAGGCGACTCATCTGCAGCACTAGACAAACCGCAAATACCCCTCACTATGACAACAGATCGTGGTGGCTCAGGGCTAGCACTTGTGCTTACTTATTAGAGAATTGAGGTTCGCGCCTCTATGAGGGTTTTGTTTCAAACGTTTTTCAGTAAATGTTGTTTGTTTTTCTATATTTTTAGGTATGTTTAGGTTACGTTAGGCTTAGTTAGGTTAGGTTAAGTTTAAGTTTAGTTCAGATAATCTTTGCTCTTCCTGTCAATATTTTGTCCATAT
This sequence comes from Tigriopus japonicus, assembly GCA_010645155.1. Classification (NCBI taxonomy): domain Eukaryota; kingdom Metazoa; phylum Arthropoda; class Copepoda; order Harpacticoida; family Harpacticidae; genus Tigriopus; species Tigriopus japonicus. The sequence goes on from CM021319.1 coordinate 3,248,603, forward strand.
CTATGACGGTATGACTCATCTCCCAGATCGAAAGACATTTAGGGGCCATAGGTTTCCCCACAAGAATCGCAAACGAACCCATCCACCACCCTCACGTTCGTTCTTTCCCCTTAAACGGAACAAGTTTTATTCAAACAAAAAAAAACTCAATTGCCTTGATTGCTAATACCAACCCTTCGCTTTGTTCAAGATTTTTCCTCCTTTCCTGTTATTTCTCATTTTAATACTGTTTCTTTACAAGTCTTTTCCCTTTAATTTTTTTATTTATGTTATTGTTGTACATGTTTTTGTTTTAGCTGATAATTCTTAATGAGCTCTTTCAAGTAAACGTCACAAACCGGTTTTGTACTTTTAAATTGAAGTTACACTAACGCCACCTATTGTTCAAAGGGGCCATTTCATTAAAATTAGGCGTTTTAAAAGCACAATTTCGGCATTATTTTGCACATACTTTACATATACTATGCTTGCCTAAGGCCCACAGATAGTTAAGCTAACATTTGGTTTGACTTTGATCGTCAGAGAAGCTAATGGACATGCAGAATTAAAAAAAAAAACCTGTGAGCTTTTTCTTCTTTCAATGTACAATTTTAATAACGGGAGTCCAAGTTGTAGAACTTCGATTCAATTTGAGAGGCCAAATTAATCTAGAACTTTGACATGAATACATCAATCAACCATGTTAACGTTCTACACGTGCTGGCAACAAGAACATTTTTCATTTTTCCCCCTTTACACCCTCAAAATACACATTATGTGGGTGTTACTCAAAACCTTCAACTTGCTCGGACAGAAATGGTTTGGGTACCATTGGAACTCCTTAATCACCCCGAGTCAAAAATTATACTTAATATATTAATATTATAGGATATTGGAGGAACTCAGGTATGCAACAGCTGACTCTCAAACGAGCTAGGCAGAAGTTTCATGAACCCTTGGTAACCTGCAGCGTGTTGTGGTGTGATTTTTTTTAATCGTGACACAATCAGTTATTTACCGTGTTTTAAAAATTCAGATTACAGTAAGAAAATATTGGGTTCTGAAAGATGTTTGAAGTAATTTCTTTTAACAATGACAATCAGAAAATAAGAAAAGCCCATGGTTGCATAGTTTTCAATTTGCAAAATTATTAACCTAAACCCAAGTAAAAGTTGTCTCATATTCCAATATAATAATAATACTATGTAATTTATAATAATAAAAGGATAATTGGCCAAGCTCACACGTCTTGAAATAAGGAAGGAAATGGGTGTTTTCTGCCCATGCACACATGCGGCTTTGAACTCCACCCAACCTTCTTCCTCCCTGCCAAAATTCCCTTCAGCATTGATTCTTGAATTCAATGAGCAAGAAATCCTAACGTCAGGCATTCATATTCCAGAAATGAGCGTGTTGCGATGGGCTACATTTCTTAAAAGTCGCAAGTGGTCATGCATGACGTACCGTAAATGTAAAACATTCTGCTTTTAATCACATTGCCTGTAAAAGTGCAAGATAGCACTGATAGCATTAGGGTAACATTGATAATTTTTTTCGAAACGTCCAGATCGATCAATTGTGCCCAAGGATGCTCTTTCCTAAAATTACCAATTGCCATGGTCATAAAGAAAAGTCTCGGCCATTCATTGAGGGGTGGTGGAAACGTTCAACGGTGTTTCCTTTAAAGCTTAAGTCGTCCTTTCTTTTTCTTGAAATCTTTCTTCTTTTCCTACTCCTCAATTCAATATCCCGCTTGAATGGACGAACGACTTGTTGATTTGATGAATTCGCGAAACTCCCCTTGCTTGATCAAGAAGTTCTTGCTTGTAGGGGTGGGCGAGAAGCCGGTGTCGGTGTCGAGGTGTCGACACCAACACCGGCTTTTCTAAATTTTGGTGTCAGTGTGAGCTGAAATAAAAGTCATGAGCTTGCATGAAAATGCTTCTCCATATTTAATTGAGCTACACATTTAGTACCTAGTGTAACTGTCGTAAAAATAGTGTTGCTGCTGACGGACAATATTTGAATATCTAGCTTCGACTGACTGTCTTTGTTGAGCCTTCGTGAGGCCTACTTTTTATTCCTCAAATTCCGATGAAAAACAGCATAAAAATGGTAAAAGAGTCAAGAATCTTACTTGTGTGGTTTATTCTTCATAGAGAACCATCCAATCCAATGAGCAATTGATGGTGATTAATGGTTGTTTATTTGTCCGTTTGATCAATCCAAAGATCGCCTGTAAAAGACGAACTGAAATGGAGTCCTCGGCGCTAATGAAGCCCGACCAAGCTGTCCTTTTTGAAGCTTTGGGCTCATTATTCATGGATATCAGACAGGATGTGTACATGGCTTCTCCGACAACAATTTAGTTAGCCCGTGACACTAACCACATATGTACTAACCACTATTGCTTCGAGATGTTCTCTGACCAAGAGAACAGATCCTCCTCCTCCTCCTCCTACTCTGTGCTGTCCTATTTACTGTAAACTCGAAAAGCAACTGGTTTTGTAGCGAGGATTAGTACCAATGAATGGCCCAGGAGCCCCAAAACAATTTCATACCCGGGTCCTCCTACCTCTCTTTCTCCGACTGTCTCCTCTTTGGTACAAGGTTCTCCCGGTTGAATAACGTCTCCAGTGTTATAGCATAAAGAAATGATTGGATAGATGGCACACTGAAGAAAAAACTAGTTTTCTGGAAGATTCGTGTTTACACTTGTGACTCCCTCATATTTGATCTCAAATCAATATATCGTTATTTCAATCCTTACTAACTCGGACATCACATCCAGTATTTGTGTTCAAGGGGAAAGGTGAACTCACGAGGGATGAACTTTACCCTGGCTGAAGAATGCCTCCTCAAACGAACGTTATTTGCCCAAAATGTCGAGATTACATTTCGAATTTCCTCTTTCTGACTGCAATCATCATTTCCTTCTACTGGCCTCATTCAAGGTTTACGGGGCTCTATGCGCTTCCCTACGAGTACAAATACGTACAGTTCTAGTCAACCCAATGTTGGCCACTCCACTTACTTCCCGTTCAAATCACAATTCGAGAAACCCAAAGGCCTACAAAGCAATAATTTTTCACGTTTTCCGTGGTGCGGCATTCTTTAAACGTATCACGTAACTTGCAGAGCATATCTTTAATCGTCTTTAGTGTTAAATGAGAAATGTTCATCTCCAAATCGATCAAGTCGTAGTACATAAGTGTTATCCTTATCTGACAATCCAGGGATAACCTATATAATAGTATAAATACTATTTATACTTTTAGGGGTCTTGGATAATCCCACGTGGTTGAGAAGGATTCAGGCCGTACATTACCAAGTCCCCAAGAAAGGACGATAAGAAAAAGAGGAGGAGGTGGGGAGGAAAAGGGGGAGGGGGCTCTTCCTGCTGGGCTGGATCAGTTGTTCTGTCGTGGGACAACTCATACTCGGCATACATCCGTCGTAGTAGTATATGAAGGAGACTCCTCAAACAGGACGTGGCTTCTTAAGGTGGCTCTCGGGTCAATGGGGGGATGATAATTCGCGCCAAAAATCGAATAAGAAGCAATTTCCTACATTTGACCGTTGAGAGGAAGACGCACATTTTCTTGAAGAAAAAGGTCTGTCTGTCGGTCTGGTTGGTGTCAAAGCCACGATGAACACAGGAAGCATGATGATAATTCCTTCGAATCGACCCCAAGATTTGGTGCAAGCCTTGAGGTATGGGGACTTCCTCTCTTCATGCGCACCACTAGTTTGTACATACTCTACTTCTATACTCCTATGAATGGAATGGTGGTCGAGACCGAAGATTCACGACCAACTTTGCCGGATGGATGACGAAAGAGGACGACAACAACGACGACGACCAAGAATTGGGGGATGGATGCTCAGGGAAGCTCAAAAGATGAATTGATATTTTATCTTTCAAGGAACACTCACATCATTTTTGCCCTGGGCAAAGGGTGTCGGACTCAAGGTCAGTTCTTGTTGGTCGCCCCAATCGGAACAATGAGTAACCGATGGCTGACTGTCAAGACCAGTCATGCTCTCATTCGCTAAGCCCCACGCCCACAAAAGCTTAAATCAATTGGCTCAAAGCTAACAGTGACCCTAGATTACATGAAAAACATGATTAGAATCATTGTCCTCACAATATCATATTCAACTCCTCTGTTCCTCAAAAGCGGAAGTGGGTACGCGTGTGAATTTCAGTTGAAAGTCGTATTACCTGCGATTTGTAGAGGCATGGAATGCAGCAGGTTCAAAGTTTCAGGTTTTGATACTAGCTTAGTAGGTTAAAAAGAGGAGAGTATTTGTCGATTTGAATTGTGTTTGATCTTCGTTGATCTCAAGGAAAAAGGCGAATTGCGAGTGTTAGGTTGAGCTATCATTCCGTCAGTCGTTCTTGTAATTGGACACTTTGACATGTGCACCAAGTCCGAGTTTGGGTATTATATGTTTTGGGTTACCTCTATTGGGTGGCATATTTTCAAAATATGTCAGATGATACTTGATCTCCAAGAGGACATTAATGTTACTAATGGGGTGGGTACTAAACGATGATTTCAAGGCCACTCAATGGCCTCCCAGTTCTTTGCCACTCTACTAAGAGACTCACTCCAAGAGTTTGATTCCCTCCCATCCAAAGTGGCCATTATGAATCAGGGGGGTTATGGATAAGTTTTAATTCAAGGATTATTCAAAACTCATTGTCCGTAAAGTTCAAAGGTAAATGGAAACATCGGAGACTTGTTACAAAATAATTTAGCTACTACTCCTGTCAAGCTCGTTATGAGCATCGTTTTGTAAGAAAATATCTGTGCAATTCTAGTCGAACTCCCTGGAAATGTCATTTGTCAAGGTCTAGAAAGAGTTCTCTGAGAAGCACGTTAAAAAAAACCTTGTTGGAGCGACCAAGCCACCAAGAAGTCGAGTGTCACCCTCCTCCGAGTCCAGTGGGAACGAATATAATAAATTTGGGGCCAACTTTTGACGTAAAGTTTCTCACACTCAAATACGGTGATAGAGAACACATACCATAGTACGAGTACGGGCTTACATATGAGAGAGAGAGAGAGAGAGAGCGGCATTATGGGACAGACAGAGGACTACGAAATACAAGCTCATCAAGATGATGTGGACTCACTTTGAGGGACAGTTTCGTGGCATCATTTCCAGATGTGAACTGACAAAATTACTGAGTCAACCGACCAGTCAGTGAGTGAGCAATTTGGGAATTGGAAATGGCTTTTCGAAAACTGGAGTCTTAATTAACTCACTTCGAGCGAAATAAATTAAAACTGTCCTTGGGGTCCTCCCAGTTCGTCCCTCTCGACAGTTCCCATTCCAATCATAGGGGTGGATGGTTGGGAGAATCTGAATTGAAATGTGACGACTTGTGAACTTGTAAATCAAGCATTCGTTCCAGTTTAGATTACATTTTTCTATGGGACCGAGCTCTGTAATTAGTGACTCGGATTTCTCGGCCTCTCTCACCCCTTGTGAAATGTTTTCTTCCGTCTCGACCATTTTGGGGATCACCAATCACAACCAAGCCAATAAACGTAACGAACTGTATTCTAAACTATCTTTGCTAATGACGATTATGTTGTGAAGCACTAAAAGTCCAAGCAAGAGAAGTGTCCCAGAAGAAGCATCCATCGGACGCTTTTTCAATCCCTTTTTAGCATGCTTTGAAACGGAAATTGGCAACAAAAGACGTTGCTGATGTCAAGAAGAAATTCAGAAAATGACTCACCCAATATTCTCGTTGAAAAAGAGAATCTGAACTCGTTTGTGGCATCGCGTTGGCCTATCAGAATCGAATCCAACTTCAACCGCAAGTTGATTCATTTTGTCAATTTTAGACATGTCATCAAATTCGACGAGATTCAGGTGGCTTACCCCGATCCAAATAATTGGGTCTTGCTTGGGTGAGGCAGGTTAGACTCATATAGTTGGTTGGGGAGTTGAGGATACATACAGAGAAGTCCAAAGTTCCTCTCGCCATTAGGCTGTCACCATTTTTCTACAGAGCCTTCCTTGGCTTAAAGTCTTACTGGCCTGACGGACGTTGTAAAACCCTTTTTAATTATCGGCTAAATTAGAACCTTTTTTGGAGGAGTCCCCAAAAAAAGTAACAAAGCTTGTCGGAGCCATCAGTTGTCTGGTCGAAGTCAATCTTCTTGTAAAACAAAGAGGTTCCCGTCTTTTATCTCGAGATCGAAATGAGTCCAAGAGCGTCACAAGGGACAATTTGAAGAATGATTGGCTGCGTTTTGTCACCATTACAAACTCTTGAGTGTAAGGTCAAAAAGAAGAAAATAGAGCGCACAAGAAAAAGGTTGAGTATTCATGTTCATTGACAACTCAACACAATTTTTCAGCCATCAAAGAATTATCAGTAAGGACTGACAAATGCAATTCACCCATTCATCCTGTTTGAGTTTAGCACATCCTGCCCAACAATTTCTGACGCAATCAAATTTGAAATAAATGTACCTCTAATGACCCCATGTTTTAGTAGACCTTCATTAGATTACCTTCTGTGGTCGACGTCTACCCCAAATACACGTACAGTAGACTGCAGCCAAGTAAGTCTCCATCCTCAATATTCGTTTGCCGTTCCACCCTGTTAGTTTTATGAATTGGGCAAGAATGAAGGATAATAATGTTGTTGGTAAGAACGACAACGACCTTGAAATATGTAGGTTTCCTACGAATACGTAGGGAATAGGAGGGACTCTAGGTACATACAGCTGAAATGAGGCTGACACCTCTTCAGACGTTGGAATTAAATCCGAAATAATGACGCCAAAAACAGTTGGTGCCGAACTGGCCCCAAGCAAAACTTGAACACCTATTTCCCCCGGATATAGAGAAAGGAAAACACCCATTATATTTAGAACAGGGGACCATTGCCAGATACAATTTGAGCTTCCACTTGAGTCAGAGTCCGACTAACGATTTTGGCGCTAAAAATCTGGCAAACTATACAACTCCTCCCTGAAGGTCATCGTTTCCGCTTCTAATAATACCCACAAACGATATCGTATGAACCCTTGTTATGTGAACATATTAGGGTATCGGGGATTCCACCACTTTCTAGCTGACCTTGAACGGCCTCAATGGACTCAAAGTTGACAGAAAAAAGGTCCCAAATTCGTTCATAAAATGCTCCACTACTTGAATTAACCAATGACATATGGCTCCTGTGCTTGTGGAGAAGAGACCTCATTTTCTTGAAAACTATGGAGTTGCAATGGTGCGCCTCATTAGAGAACAATGGGCACACTCGTTCTGGACTGAATATCAAAGATAGCAGATGGCCGATGGCTGAGGAGGAAAGAAAGATTATCCCGGGACGCTCGACGGGGTGACTGGCATCTCGTTCCATGGACATCCTACCTTATATCCTGATCTCTGATGCTTACACTTCGCAGATCCCTTTTCCTTGAATCAGTTCGTTTAAGTTGGTCCAAAAATTCTAAGTGGTAAAAATGTTCTCTCCTTAAGCCAACAAAAGAAACTTCGTAGAAAACTGAGGTATATGTATACAGGGTCGGCTAGTCAAGTGTGGAGTGCGTAAAAATTGTCATCGTACATGAATGTAATTTGTGATTGTTTTTGTTGACTGTGATTGTTTTCAAATTCATATCATCAGTGTTAAGAAATAGAGGGGAACAAAAAATTGTGACAACATTAGACCAGACCTTGGGGTCGTGGAGGGAATTGGAAAAGTTGTTGCATTATCTTGATCTTTTCCCATTGCATGAGGACGATCCTTTTGGGCTGGAATGGACCTTTGAGTATCCAAGCATGTTTCAATTACAAGAAACGGTTGGATTTTGAAGACTCAATATGACTTTAAAGAGCACAGTGTGAATCCTAAAACCCCAAAAGTCTGCACTTGCCCAGCCGGTCCTGTAGATAATCTTATTATGTGTATTGCGCTTGCACAAATTAGTTGTCGGGGATTTTCATGTTCCGAGAGATGGATTATTTTGTTTGTTCCAAAGAGAGCTCCACACTCTCCATTGATCTCATGAAAGGATCAACTTTGGAACAAGTGGAGGCTTGGAAATGTTGGGGGCGTCATTTTTGAGAGCTTCCATTTCCCCTGGAACCCCTCCTACCTCAGAGACGAAGTGAAATGAAAGCGGAAGTAAGCCCACGGGGAAACAGGAAGAGATGGCTTTCCACCAGGATGACTCACTGCCAGGCAGGACACGTTGTGCCTAGAACATACAATACACAAGCACACTTAACAACAATTGCAGGGTCTTTAAGCCCATAATCCCAATATTTAGCTCTTTCGAAGTGAATTTCTCAAACGATGATTGGTATGCTCATGTATGCATGCTTAAAGAGCCAATGAACTCACCACCTACGTATGGAACATATCATGCAGATGAAAAATTCACGTATCGATTTAGGAAGTCGTCGGGAATCCATCAACAACTGCCAGGGAGGTTGCCTACTAGATATCAACAACATCCATCCATCCATCCATCCATCCATCCCTACGATGAGAGTCCACAGCTTGCATGCCATAGTTAAGTAGTTACTATCCTGTACAGTGTAAGGTAGAAGTCGCTTCAAACGGTGATGTGTACGTATTACGTACGTAGGACATGAAAGCCGCTTTCGAAGGAGGAAGAAGAATTTCGAGACAGATGTCCAAGCACATCAAACACAGGATTTCCAAGCAGGAAACGCGAAGGAGAGGACAAAAGGTCTCGTCATTATCAGCCAACCGATCATTGGAAGAGCTTGTCCGTCAGCTCACTTTCTGCCACTTGACAAATCACTTATGGTGATCTAACAATCCAGTACTCGCTCGCATGCCATTTTCAAAGCAAAAGATCTCTTACTTTGATATAAGGGATTTAAACTTGGACATACTCACTACTGCATATCCTCTTCAGGAATACTTATTGGTATACGGTTTTGTGTTTGATGCCGTAACAAGGACTGACATTTTCCAAGTTGAACGAGGTGAAGGAAGATTGAAGAGACACCTGCTTCATGACGTAAATTCTCGACGTTTACAATGGATCGTATGAAATGGAGCACGCCGCAACCGGTCGGTCGGTCGATCGGTCCACTGGCACGGACCATTTAGCAGATGATTGAGATCAAGTCCAACAATCAACTGGAGACTTGTCGACGCATCCATCTCGAACTACGTAAGGGAGGGTAGGAAATTCTTTAATAAGCGGAAGTTGCACTCGGTCGTTCTCGTCCAATCGATCCTTTCAACTCTCTCGCCTACTATTGGTTCAGGTTAAGACTCATGTCCTGAATTGAGTCCCTGATGTTGTAAAAATTGATTTACGTTTAAGGTTTCAGAGTTGGGATTATGTTTTTGAGTGTACGCATGAAATGTGACTTTACTATTGAGGTAAATGATTTTGTGGTCAATGGACATTAGATCCTCCTTCACCATTCGTTGGAACGGCGCAATGATCTCATTTCGAGAACAAAGTAAGGAAACAGATGTACCAAAATGCCACTCGAACAAGGACGTCCGTCAGAATTCTTTTTGGGAAACGCTTGAGTTGTTTTACATACAAGGTTTACATGGAAAAGGCATTTTGATATCATAATTGAGTTACTCATGTGCAGCTTCCAAAGATGCAAAATGTGGCCTTTGTAGTTAAGGCAAGTATGTGTTCAATCGAGTAATGGGAGACTCTCCGAAAGACATGGTGAGCAAGCGTCATTTGTCAGCATTCACTTTTGGAGTGGTGTTTTCGACCTAGCTGATGGTCGATCGTCTTCACTCCTCATTGTGGTAGGGCTTTGGAATGCTGGGTGTAATTCCAAGAGGATTTCCTCCCCGTAATTTGACAGGAATTTTATTGGTCGCATTCCGCCCCAATCACGGCTTATCACGCAGCAAATAGCTTCTTTAACTTGTCTTCGCGGCGACAGCATTCGGGTCATGAATTCAAAGATCCTCTTCGAAACCAAAATGGGTCCCTTCGTGTTCACTCCCAAATTTGACAAGAATGTTGGCTTTGACTCGTTCTGTGCGATCTTTTGAGATGTCACATCCTGTCGAGGCATTAGCCCATAATTCCGTGCATCCACGTTCCAACCCATCGCTAGGATAGTGAAGCCAAAAAGTTGACCAAAATCTCAGCATCCCCAACCGAGGCAACAAGGGCTCTCTATCTCTTTCTCTCGCAGACTTCTGCATTCCACATGTTTCTGCATGATCAACATCACCGACAAACCTAAAAAGTCAGGGGTCAAAAATATCACCCTCATTACCGGATGTGTAACAAACAAGGGCCAAGGGCTCATTAGGCCAGCATGGATCTCCTATGTAGCCTACCCCAGTCCATCCAGGGCAGTGGAGCCTTGTACCTACTACTAGAATCCTCTCAATTTCCTCTGGTCTCCCTGGGAGGTGAATTACAAGGTGGTTGGCATTCCAATCCATCTTGTGAGATTGTGCTATTGGTCGGCCAGGTTAGCCAAGGAGCAAAGAGACACTCACGAGTAGATAAGGCGGGTGCGACCAGCAACTGATGGGTAATTTGGACAAAGGGCATTTTGTCGATTTATTTGCCCGTACGGGATTAAGAGGCTTCTACGCCAGAGGTTTCGGGGTGGTCTCGCACTTTGTCGTCGGGACGATCTTGAACCGGAAATCAAAGCTTTCATTCCATTTGGAATTGAGAACTGCTCCGAGAATGCTTTTTGGGCAACCTTTATTTCGATTCTGTTCACTGAATAAATTTCGTAACGTGGGGTACAAAACAGCTTGTTTTCAACAGTGCTTTGGTCTCTACCAAGCCAATATATAAAATATCCTAACAATGGCACCAAAATTAATTTTGAATGATGCCAAGCTAGAACTAGTGACGCTAATCCTTGTTAAAACCTTGAAGGAAGTTGCGATTGACTTGTGATTTCAAGACTAGATCGAGCATTTTTTAACTACATTTCATATTCAATCATGTTTTTGCTCCCATTCCCATTTTGGGAAATAACTTGATTTTACGCTTCCAGCCTGACAAAGGAAACTGTGGAATTAAAACAAAGCCACAAGAAGACATGCATACGTGAGCACACTTGACTTTGAAGTTTCCAAATTTATCCGCCATACATCAAATTGATCATCTTGGCCATTGACGGAATGTGGTTTAAACACATTTCGCCAATGCACAATAAATGTACTCAGCACAGCATACACTAACACAATAAGTGTACTCTTAGGTTGATTCTCAATCATTGTTTCAGAGCGACCAATTCTGACGGAGATTGAGTTGAATGAGCTGATTTCCGTTCGTCTTGATACTTGCCAGTTGCCAGTAATATACAGAAGTCGCTAATTGACGACAAATTTGTACAATACTCGAATTACGTAGGCCTAAGTACTTCTTTTTCTTTTGTGTTAGTGCTATCATATCAGAAATGTCAAAAAGATGATGATCTTCCACCCACAATATATTGACAATCGAAACGCATGGAGATGATTCTAAAATTTGAATCACACGTTTCCGCCTCAAACACGATTTGTGGTATTGTAGTACTATTTTGATCTGACGAGTTGGATGTGAGTTCTTGTGGAAGCTTCTTTTCTCGAGATTCGTCATATGCAGGAATTGACAAACAATTCTTCACGCTTTGTGATCTTTGTAATCAAGAGAGGTTTTTACTTGTTCTTCTTCTTCGGAAGTAGTTTTTTTCTCTTCTCGTCAAAGCGGACGAGTCTCGGTTTTCACATTTCCTTGGACATCTTGAGACACAGAATCCGGAAATGAGCTTCCGTTTTCCGGCCTAATTTTTCTATAAAGGCTCTCCGAACCGTCCCATTGCACCTTGGTACGAAGTTAGTTTGAGATCTCATTCATTTTCAATTATTTACTTTTGTTCAAAATACAATCCCACACTTTAGCATTGATTCATTTCATCTAAGGTGTCAACATGACTGACATTTACCAGCAAAACTTGTTCAAAGCGAATCTTAACCGAAATGAATACTTTTTAGGTAGAGAACTTAACTTTCCGGTGGGAACTGTAATTTGTTCAGTTGAGTTGACCCAACCGTTGGTCTCAAGATATGTCACGGATTTACTCGAAAACTGGCCCCTCTCCATAGGTTGTACTACAACGAACCCTGGGATTTTTCAGTGTGAACGCGTTCATGCTCTCGCCACAAAAATGTGTGGAGACCGTTTCTATCGGATGTTTCAACAACATCCGAAGCGGGTTTGTCACATCCTCTGACGAATTTCAGGATCATGGATTCAAGAACACGGTGGGCTCCTTTCATTCATTGAGTGAGTGAGTGGATGAATGGATGGATGGATGGGTGAACGGATCAACGCCTCGCAATCCATATGGTCACATTATTGCTTGCTTGCGTACTTGCTTGGTACATCCATCCATAATGGCCGGCTGCCTCCAAGTCTGTCTGTGTCCATTCGTGCATGTGGCTTTCTTGTCGAAGAAGGGACAAATTTAAATGATGTCATTCATCCTCACTGACAAAAATTCAGACATTTGTATTGATTTTAAAGCTTTGTACAATCGACTCTCTATTAAGCGAGTACCCTCTTATATGAACGTCTCCATACAATGATGAACATTGTGGGTGAACCAATTTGTCATTACTATAGGCAAATGTCTCCTATTTTGTGAACCTATCTATTTAATAAACAATACACTGCTACAAATTGTGTTCATTTTTTCATTTTTTTTCAGTTGATTGTAGTTGTATTTTGAGCATTCTCATTTAAATTGCCCATTTCCCATAAAAGAGCACGAATTGTCATCATTTTTATCATTAAAAACATATTTTTTTATTAAGTCTTGAGAATCAAAGATTTGCTCAGTGTGAATGTGATTGTTTGAGCGACGAGATGCTGACTAACAACAACAGCATTGGAGATTGGAATTGGTTGTGGTTCGTTCGTCCTTCATCATCACATCCACTTAAATTCAAACACTTGAAATTGACCAAGGAAAGCGCTTATGAATGACACCACATATCAAAGGATCCAAACAAAGCATGTCATCTTCCTGCAGTCCTCTGGCGTTACTCTGTCCACTAAAACCAAGAGTTTCAATTGAAAGGATTTAAGGATTTTGTTGCTCCATCCGTCATTGAATGTTGCAATGGGCGGGGAGAGCGCTCGATATCCCCATTGAGTGTCTGTCTATCTATGGAGTGGTACGGTTTGAAGGATGCTGACAACATGTCCTTATTGAATGTCCAAGTGGCAATGAGTTCGAGAGGAAATGGAGGCATCCTGTGTGCCTTATTCGTCATCCGGTTTGGGAACCTTCCCATCTCATCTTAGAGCAAAGCCAGTCAGCCAGCCACTACTCGCTACTCACCCCCTCGTCTTTTTTTCTCGTTCCCGTCAGAAATTCCCATTCTAGGGGGAATTTCCTTCTCAGGCAGGCATTCATTGATTCAAACCCTCCTAACGACTTTTGTACGGTTTCCTCGCCCCAAAATGAAAGGCACAAAGAAGAGCTTTGCTACATATGGCCGAGCGCTCAAGAATTCATCACAATCAAACGATTCGTCTGAATTGACGAGGGATGACATCAGATTCCAACCATTTCCTCCCTTTTGGTGGTGTTGGTGGATTCATCAGACAAGGAATGTTAATTATAGATTAATCACTCATCCTCACTAACCGGCTACATTTCCACCACCCCTCCAAGACAGGTGGTTCATTTGTAAAACCATTATTAAAAGTGTCGTGGGCCTCATGATGTGGGTTTACCGTCTTGCAGTCCAGAATGACATGATTTATCATCCATCCACTGATCATATCCAGGAAATCTCACCAGCCACCCGGCATCCCATTCTGTTGTTGCTTGTCTTACGTGCTCACTACTCTCAGATTTTGCACCGCTTATTTCACGACCATCTCATCGGGTTGGTGTCTTATTCATCCATGGCGTTTCCCTACACAACCAGATACTACGTCTTTCGAAATGTACGTGAAACAACTTCATTGAATCATCTTGGTGTGAAACACCGTTCAGTATACCACAGGATAGCAGTCAGGAACTGAAACGGTTCCAAGTGGTTTCATTTATCTGGCGCCTTCTTACATTGGTACCACGGTATTGTTGGATGTCGAACAAAATCGGTTAAGCAAGACCGGCTTACACAAGTAAAACGGGACTACAATGCGAACTGACGGTGGGACTTTTCGAGGCCTGGAGAGGAGATTTTTTTGCTTGTCGCGCTCTCTCTCTTGTGTGTTCGGATGGATTCTCTTGAATGATTTCTGTGGAAGAGTGAATTTCTTTAGGAAGTACTCCTTCCTTTAATGCCCCTACTCAATATCATTATCAACGATTTGAAATGACAAAGATAACGATCTTCAGTAATAAGTGCTAAAGTAATGAAGCCAGAATCATCTAATTTTTGGGAGTAATTGAGGATGATTTTCCATGAGCTAAAACTGAAAAAATATGCTGAACTGCTCATTACCCAGAAATATGCAAAAGTGTGCAACAAGTGCTTTCTGGGGAATTTCAAAGATCTGTGAATTATAGAGATGAGATGAAGGCTCAACTAAAGAACTATTTAGGAGGATTTCCTGTATATTTAGGCATTACACATGACTTGCCATGGCTATTTGTTGTTGTGTAACAATTGTTATCCAGAATTTGAATTCCCGAAATCGCTATCCCAAAGATCACAGGCGTGTCTTGTACCTCGGTGGCAAATAATAACAAAGGTGCTCTACGTCCTGTACGTACCACGTACTGTATACGTATTGTATGTCAAAGTAGTACTCACATACTACGTACGATATTTGAGTTTGGCTCGTTTCCTTCTTTTTGTCAAATTCCTCCGAGATCAACAATCTATTTTGAGGTCTTCCTCTCGTAATTGGAGCAACATCTCTAAGAGATTCCTAAATGTCTTTGGGTTCCCTGTGGCCAAGATTCGATAACAATCTCTACTCTGAACGTCTTTGCCAAAATTCACACGAGCGCTTCATTCCCATATGTTACAAACCCTGAAGGGCCCGTTTACGTTTAAAGCGGAAGACAAGATAACCAAACTGGGGTGTGAATGTTCAGTTTTGATTCCCCAGAGTGAGATACTCTCTAAACGTGGACCCGACACTATTGATCTGAACTATGCAAGAAGAACTTGAGCGTGATTCTGCAAATCAAGGTCAATTGAAGACCAACGATAAAAATCCTCCTATGAGTAAGTTTGGATACTTGAAGTTTTCAGGAGAAGACAAAAATAATATTATCGTTTGCTGTTAGCCTGAGCTATCATAATGTAAGTTTTATACTTCGAGAACCATGTATACAACACCATGCAAAAAAGGTTCAAAATTAAATAGGTGACAAAAAACGAGTCTTTAATGTATGGTTTATATAAAAGGTATTCTAATCCAACTTACACTTTTAGCGGAGAACAAGCAAACTTGCCTCATGAATTGCAATAATTTCGTGACCAACATTAATTACCTTCATAATGGTTTTTCTTAATTTTTGGACGCTATCAATAAAAATCCTATGAATAAAAAGGCATCTCTTCACCCTGGATCTGGCATCACTGAGACTTTCAGGTTTTCGATTCCTTTCAGTATATTTTGAGTTACCTCAAGTAGGAATGGGCAAAAATATGTTCAACATTTTTGGGGGGTTTGAGTTTGAGTCTATAAACTTTCCTTCAATATCTTTTAAACAATATCTACAACCTTGATCATGCTACTTGTTCTGATTCAAAATGACAAGTCATGAATAATCATAACATTTGAACACATGCTCTCGGAGTTAAAGCTCTCTTCGAAGATTGGTTTCACACAATTCTTGGTCTACCACGCTGGCGAAGCTTTGAGGCTTTTGCACGCATCGCACACAAGTCGGTTACGTTCAAGAGGGCTTTAAATTAAGATTGTAAGGAGTGCATTCACTCGAATTGCACATATACTCTGAATGTTCTGCTTGTGGAACGGATCCCATCTCGCAATTTTTTCAACGTGTTTCAACCTCGTGGGCGATTCCTCACACTGCTAATCCAAATCTCCAGTAAGTGCCAGCCTCCTTTGCTTTGTCGTAGTGAATAGTTGAGAGCGCAAAGTGAACAAGCACCACATGTGAGAGGCTGAGAGCTGCGTATTTAGAGCAATACAAAGTCTGTCCATATGTAACGCGCGTTGTTCGACTTCCCGGACTCCGACGGACGAACTCTCCGAGAATCCAAGACGATGAATGCTGCTGCGAACGAAAAGGTAGCACAGGAAACCAGGGACTTCCTCCTCAACCTCCTCCATTACTTCTTCTTCTTATTCTTGATCCTCCAAGTGTTGTTCAGTAGTTTTATCATTGAATAGGAACCTCGCCAAATGTCGAAGCTTATTTCATTGTTATTTCGATGAAATGTTCACGATTCTGTCCTGAGTGTTGTCATATATATCAAAGAGCGTACGTATCCTCAATAATGTCAAGCAAACCATTAGTAAAAACATTGATTTTGATGGTAAAGGTTCTCCATTCTTCATATGGACAAACAAAATTTTATCTTTATGTGTTGGACGAGTAGAAACTAGATGCGGTAGGGTCAGAGAGTTGAACCTCGGAGAACCAGGGGAGTTAGTTATCACGTCATCCATTTTTTTCTGTTTAGCAATGTCAAATTTCGTTTCGATTGGTTTCCCGTTTAATTGGCGCCTAAAAGCTTCTTTTTGAGGAAATTCGGGGAAGAGAACCGAACCTGGTACCTCACTGACATCCCTCATACATCTCCTCTCTAGAGGTAGAGGTTAGGGACTTAGGGACATACTTCAAGCTACTGCCATGATTTGTTCCTTTGAAGGAGTCGGTCAAATACACATAGAACAACTTTGTTAGACACCCAGCTTTCCAATCTATTTCCCTATTTCTGAATTTTAGGCCAAGTTTGATGAGGTTCTTTCCTTCCTTTGTTTTACACGCAGGATTCGGTTGTTTCTGCCTTTATGGCTGAGGGAAATAGCAATATAGCAATGCACGTTCTAAGCACGGCAATGTCCGCATTACGGTACATGCTGACCTTTGTAGGTGAAAAGCTGTCTTAATTTTATGACAAAGAATTGATTAGCCGGATCAGCTTGGGTTTTTGTTTCCTCTCACGTTGTAGAAAGCTATAGTCGAAAACGTCGAAAACGTTGGTTGGCCTGGAAATGAGTTCATCTTTGTATTCGAGAAAAATATCTGAATCGACTGCAAGATGTTCCGTTGATGCCGTATTGGTTGAGCATTGTGCTTATGTGACTTCTTCCCAACTCGTTCTTGATGTTGCCTTTCTTCTTTTAAAGTCGGTTCCACAGGGTTCACGACCCATCGACCCAAGTTCACGAGAACTTCCACCTCAATCTGGTTTGAATCCGGCCAATTTGGCCGGAAATCATCACGATTATGAAGGAAGTCTGTGCTCGAGCATGTACTTACGTACGTACAATGTAAGTCTGAGTGTTTCATGTGGGTGGTTTTTTCTCAACCAGCCTTTGTCTCGGTGACATATGATGTGAGTGCACGAAAGGACGAACGAAATCTTGCATTGCTTTTAATTGCGACACTGGAAACTTCCACAGAGCTGTCTAAGCACCCACAACGCAAGCTATACCGGTTCTTCCTCAAGTTATATAGTTAAAAGTGCAAACAAATATTAGCTTAGGGCTTGAAAACTGCCCTGGTTGAGCGGATATCCTCCGTTGGTGGTTGGTTCCCGCATCCAGATGATCCTGTTCGATGACGAACCGCCCTGTGTGTGTGCAAGTGTGTGTGCTTGACTGCAAATGAGTGAGTGAGTGAGTGAGTGGGTGAGTGAGCGAACGTGTATATCTTCAGAAGCCCTTCCCACTAACTTCCATCCATCCGAGCGAACGACCGACTAACCAACCAAACAACCAAGTAAGCAAAGTTCCCACACCCACTTTTCGAGAGAGGTCTTGGTTTCCGTTCACACATTATAAGATTCAAGTCTTAGAGCTTCGAATAAACAAAGGCACTTACTATTTTCTCCAATCCTTCCCAGTTGCTCTTGTCTACAAGTGATGGTGTGATTGATTCTGAGGACACGATCGTGAATCAAACTGAGTGAGAGTTTTGAAATTTGAACTCTAAAATGCCACACCATCTAGGGTTTTTGGACGTATCCAGCTTTTGAGAGCGTTTGGCTACGTTGTCAAGAAATGCCAAAGAGTAGCTTGTTCAAGAAAGGAAGCGACTTATAACCACCCATCCGGTTCGAAATAATCAAACCTTTTTTTTGTTGGTCCGGCAAAAATAAAAAGAATACGACAAGCATAACGCGTTCAAAAATTAAATCCACATCCATTCGCCACAAATCCAACATTCAAAGTCCACTCTAAAAGCACGAAAGCATTCAGATTTCCGCCGTGATAGTTCTACTAATAATCTGGGAAAGAATGCAACTGGGCTTTGGGGGGATTGTAATAAACATTTATTTATTCTTGCCTCTTAAGCCTTTTCCTAAAATTCCAGCCATTTGTTTTGTTTCTCTTGGTACGGAATGCCGAGAACCTATTGAATTCACATCGAGAGATGTGAAAATTACTTAAGCATGCATTCGACTGGATTCCTTTGGCGAGAGTTGGGATGGGAAAATGTAGAGATCGCACATGAGAGAAGCTAACTTTCATCTCGATCAATTAGCAGTTCGACCTGAAAAGTTTTCAAAACCATTCACTAGCGTTGCAACATGCCTTTTTGTTGTTTCTTTGCTTTTTGACCTTCAGTAGTGACAAAAATGCTCCTAGATGTTTCTACTATAGTGGTCTCTCTGTTTTCATCCGTACCTTGTTCTCCACTTGAGAGAGTTTATTCCCATGGAGTCTAGTTTCAAAATCTTTTATAGTCAGGGCTAGAAATTTGAGAGATCTCAATGCCATTTCCCACCCACTGAAGTAGATGGCATTGCCATTCAAAATGGGGGTGCCCCTTAATCCATCATTGCATGTTGTATTGCAGGATTTATCACAAAGCTGATCATGTTGCGTCAAGAACTCATGTTCGATTTTGATTTTAATTTCAACACGAAGGAAGTGAGTTTTGGATTTCATCGCGCTTATCTGTTGTCAATTGTCTACTGTAAAGCGAGTAGAAGTGGCCTTTGTCAGAGAATTGTCACAAACCAAGTTAGTGTAGTGCACCAACCGGTAGAGAATCCATGAGAATTGGGTCTTTCTTCCTCAAATTGAAGAGGACTCCAAGGCAGACGGTGTGTTCAATTTCTTTTTCTTCATTTCCTTCGTGACAAATTCGTGCGAAACCTTGGAAGCTAGCTAGCTGGCTAGCAAATCTCATCATGAGGCGATTAACTCACTCTAATTTTGTCTCGTCTGTCACTGTTTTCTTTGGTGTTCAATAAGACCCTCTTGTCATCTTGTCTGTCTTTGGCCGAACACTCTGTGACTGATCATGGATCAACCAACCAACCAACCAACCAACCAACCAACCAGTTTGATGAACCTTACGTTCGTAGATATGATGCATTCGAAGGGCCCGGGGTAAAACTAGTGTCAAAATGGGAACGAACGGTGGAGAAACTAATGTTTACCCAAGCCTGAGGTAACGAGATCACCGTGATCGCTCAGTGGGCGACTTTGCCAAAGCGGAAGCGATTTCAGCACGTGTTCACGTTTAATTCGAAAGTTGCCTTCCGTAGTCTTCCCGCCGAGTGTATGTGTACGTATGTACTTAGGTACGTACAGAAGCAGCATTAGTTCTCTTATTACCGGCTTCCTTATGGCTATGAGTGACACTCACAACAATGACGACGACAAGAAGAAGAGCAAGACCAGCAGAAGAGCAAAGCTTGTAAAAGCAAGCGAAGTAGATTCATTCCGTATGAAGAGTCAGGTTTATTTGCTCAAGGATTTGGTTCTTGGGAGGGAAAAAAGGTAAGTTGTTCGAGGTACTGCCGGCTACTTGACTCGATGGATGAATTGAGGATGGATGGAAGTATGAAAACGCACATACATAGATGGATAGTTGGCTGGGTTGGTGGCTGTAATCGGGTGAGAGAAAGAAGAGCAGAAATTCATTATACTCAGCTTGTTCCAACTACGGGAGCTTGAAGCATTGTAAAAATCCATAGAGCTTCTTCCGGTGCTTTGTTGAACGCTAGCGAATTCGCCTATTCTAGTGCGTAGGCCAGTAAGCAATACGCTCACACAAGTATTGATTGCTTAGGAAAGAAATGACCTGCAATGATTTCTCAATCGCCTTCGGATAAACGGGGACCAACCAACGAGCTCACTCGAGTTTTGGCGAATCAACCGCAGAGTTGAGAAATAATCGAACGGCATTTAGGTTTAGCGATGCATTGAAGGCATTTGTTTATTTGTTATTGCAAATTTCTTGGACGTGCAATAATATGTTCTTTCAATATCAGCATTATTAGATTATCAGATTCTTATCGCATTGAGTGACATTCAATCTCATGGATAGCACTGAGGCCCAATTGAAGGGAATGGAAAGCAATGGGTGCCTCGAGTTGGAGGCAAATACGATAGAAAAATAGCAGAAGATATTTGATATCACTTCAAACAACAATTGGGATTGACTAGGAGGTGGATCTGGGCCACTGAAATAGTTCGTTCTCTACATCCAAGCATCCACCAGCAGAACATTAGTTGAGTGGATGTTTGTAAGGCTATATACAAGAATGACTGGCGTTTACTCCTGCTGCTTGAAAAAAATGATTGGCGACTAAGCCAAGAAGATTTGAAGGAACGAAGCCTTTGAGAGCTCCTTGATTGTGTTCTTCTTCGCGAGGGTGAGGATTTGTCGAAATAGTTTCCACAACTCGGATACAATTCCACCCCAATATTCAATCACATCAATGTTGAGGGGCATAAGACTTTCTGGATGAATGTAGAAATTCAGAGCAAAGATGCACCGTGGCGGATTGGGGGAAAGTGCTCCAGAAATAAAAGGTGCAAGGCCAAGCAAGATATCAAGATGAAATCACTCAAGGAAACCAGAACGAGGAGGAAGTCGTCGTCGTCGTCGTAGTGGTAGTTGTAGCAGTCTGAAATGTTCTAGTCACAATGCTAGATCGCCATCGTACTTTTTCGTCATCTGTTTCGGCACGGGAGAAACGGCCTATATTTTCTTTGGTGGTTGGTTTGGCGTGGTTGTGAAATGTGAAAACGGAGTGGAAGTCGTGGAAGCAATCGGCTTGTTTTCATTTGTTGTTGCGTGTAGAGGGATCACAGTGAATTGATTACGACGAAGAATAGGATTTCCTCCAGCTCGTCCTCTTTCACGCATTCGTCGTCAGAGTCCTCTCCATCCAAGATCAAGATCAAGAATTGAACCAATGCAATAAACCAAATCGGCTCTGATTGCAGCCTCCGTTAGTCAAGAGCCGTGAGAAACAACCTTGTATGTCTTTCCAAAAAAGGTGATCCTGGAGTTTCTGGAGGATGTTACTTCCTTTATCGCGAGGATTGATACATGGCCATAGATAAACGCAATTGAAAGTCCTTATAGAGCATTTTGCCTCCCAAAGGAACCCGTTGACAGAACATCTCCATGGTCATTAGACAAAGGGCTTTTCCATTCATGAGGAATCGATCGGATTGAATAGAAGGCAAACTGTGGACATCCGACATGTATTGGATCCAAGTCTGAACGTCTTCTCGCATCCATGAACGCGGATCTGAAATATATCAAGGGCGGAACAATAAGTACATTTGTCACAAGGAATCTCACCATCACCAAAGACCCACCACAGAATAATTCCTAATTTAGTTCACAAGAGGTGCTTACCGGCTGGAAGCTCAATTTCATGAGCGATGTGTCTTTTCTTATAAACTTGAGGATATCTATTTTTGAACGAGAGTTCCTCTTCGTACAAAGATCTGTCATCGCCAGCCATTGGAGTGGAACCTGAGCCTTCGGCCTCAGAACCGGGTGACACTGATCGTGGCATCACACCACCCCTAGGTGTGGGAACGGGTCTGGCGAACCAAGGGGCCGAAACTGTGTGATGACCACCACTTCGTTGTAAGCTTAACATATTGAAGGCTTCTGTCTTTTTTTAAAGTTGGGTTGTCTGATTTCTGATTCTTCAAAGCACGTCTGCT
Organism: Tigriopus japonicus; assembly: GCA_010645155.1. NCBI lineage: Eukaryota > Metazoa > Arthropoda > Copepoda > Harpacticoida > Harpacticidae > Tigriopus > Tigriopus japonicus. The sequence continues at coordinate 3,270,685 of CM021319.1, forward strand.
CTCGTAGAGATTCAGTCACGAACTGGTCTGTTCACCCTGCGTCGAGAATCAATTCGTGTTTCCTGTCTTCTCTCCTCTGGCCATTTCTTTGCCTCGAATCTACGAAGCCGCAGAGCTCTAACGGGAAGCTGCGGAGCTTCGGACGGTTGAGAGGTGTCTCGTTAGAATTGGCCAGTTACGTGCCACTTAAAGCTCTTCAAGGAGGACGTCGACGAACACCAAACGGACGGATGATCTGTCGACGGCCGGATGCTCACACAGGAAGTGCAAAAGCGAATCGATACAGATAATAATACGAGGTACAGCTACATACAGCACCCACATACGACGGTGGAAAGACCTACTGTGGTCGACGAGCTGTTGTGGCTTATAGGCACAAGGAATGGCTGTGTGTGAGTATGTATGTTCGCTCATGTCCGGTCATAGACACACGGGGGGTTTGGTGGGGGTGGATCCGATAGAAGGAGAAGAAACTGTATTGGAAAATAGTCCGGAATGTTCACGTAGTATGCCGCTAGGCTACAGAGGATCGAGTTTGCCCTCAAAGTAGTGGGGGTTTCCTGTTGTCGTTGTGGCTGGCAGCAGGACCTTTTGGTGTCGTACGGAAACGAAACTGCTGTGCATGACATATGCGCACCGATGTTTCTAAAAACTTTGAATGACGAGCTTCAGTGAACAAAACTACTCCGTCAGTCCAGAAAGCCAGATTTTTGAATGAATACTCCAGTTCGACCACTATGTGCTTGCAAGCCACAGATCCTAATGGCAATGGATGGATATAGCGGGCAATTGTATTCTTACACACGGTAGATCGCTCAACTAGGGTTGGACTAAGGATGATCGTGTCATCAAGAGGAGCAATGATAACTGCATGAATTAAAAATCGGGAATTGTGTTTTCATTATTTTGGTGCATCTATGTGTGTCCCAGATATATTGTTGGACAGGAAGGAGGTCGACAATTCCGTCTTCCTTATCCATTGAGATGACTGATGTGTGACATGACAGATAGTACAATTGTCTTGGATGATAATCTTTTTCTCCTTAAAACTCAAAATTACATACCTTTTGTAACAAAAAACTAACTGCGATCCGCAAGAAAAAGAAGTTGAAACAAATGGAATATACAATCTGAGCTCGATGTCAAGATCTTCAACTTTACCAAGCAAATTCAAAGAGAAGCTAATTATAACTGAACGCGATTGTCGTGCAAACACAGATGGTCCTGATATTTGAGGACCCGAAAACACAGGGATCTAACTCAGGTCACTTACTATCGGTAATGTTTGGCAGGAAACCTCGTCCCCCCAAGAGATAGATGGTTTGCTTTTCCCACGGCAATCTGTGAAACTCATTTTGCACCCAACACGGTTGTCGCTCGATTGGAACATTCACTGTCGTCTCGATTATCCGTTCAAAGAAGAAAGAAAGAAAGAAAGAAAGATACAAATACAAAAACGTGCACGGAAACAGTCTTGCACGTTTAACTCATTGGCTCCCATGGTTATTTGACAAAGAAAAGGGTAAATAATCACTGGCGACCTTTCGTGATGGATTGGAATTGCAATTGGAAGTGAGAATGGGTTTGGGATCCCCGGAGCAGAAGGTCAGGCAAAAGTTACTCGGTTTCCTGTCAGAAAAGAAAGAAGGAAAGAAAAAATGCCCTCTCCCAACAAACCGACGAGCATTTTTGAGTAACCACCAAAAAGGAGCATGACGAGCGTTTCGATGAATCCGTAAGAAATAAAATGCCTCGGCCAAATTCTGTACCTGTACGTGAATAGTATGTATTTCTTACCGCTGTCAATAGACTCAGACAGACTGTTATCACCTGGAAAAGGATGTGAATAAGTGGAGGAGCTCCAACAAACATCCTGATTTGGAAGTCCTTGTCGATCTTTCCTTGTTCCTTCAGAGTATTTGGTGTGCTTTCAGTCTTCCCCCCGCTGTGTCTTTGACTACTCGGTAAACATTCAAACAGCCGGCTACGTCACCCACCTCAGATTTGCGAACCACAAAGAACTTCGCTCGTGATGGATGCCATTCACCTTTGGGTTCGCTCTCGGAAATGAATCTCTTTTATTCAACATCCTTTGCCACGGACAACGAATCATTGAGAAGGCATTTCTCTCTTCTCATCTCTTGTTGGTCAGGAGGGTGGTCAACAGACTGGGAATCACGGTTAATGAACCCACCCGCGATAGTTCGTTCACTGGGGCATCTGATCCCTTCTCCAGTTTTTGCGTATCCTGGGGAAATTGGAGGGGGAACTGTTTCATGTCGAGCAAAGGTGAAAATTGAATTCCAGTAAAAAACACTTCATGACACCATCAGTGCAGATCTGTCTTCAATCTAGGTAGCTTAGCCATTGGCGAAGGAGGTGCCTGGTGGACAAATGAAAAGAGAGACAATCACACACACACATCCAGGGAGTGAAGAGTGGAGAAGACAAAACGGAAAGAGGCGCTGCGGGAAATCACTGAATCGAAGATCCAGGAAGTAACAACAAAGTCGTCCACTTCTTCTCCACATACTACATACTACAAACACTCACTACCTTACACCCTCACATTCGCAGGCAGAGAAGTCTCCAAGATTTAAACGGTTCATTTTCTAGAGGAAATTTCACACTGAAATGACGACATCGTGTTCAATTCAGAGTGAACGGTATTGTCAGCACGTTGGCCTGGATCCATGAACTCCTCAAAAAGGATGGCCTCACTCAGGAGGCTCTTCTCATTGAAGCACATCCACGCCAAATTGTCAACAAAACTTAATTCGTTGCCGATGTCATAGTAACTAGAGTGAGCTTGAATTAATTTATTGTTTCAAGATCCCACTCCATTCAAGGGGAAATGCACGGTTCAAAGGTTTCCACACGGGATGACAAGCTAAGAGAAGAAAGTAGTGTGGTAGTTTTACCAAAGACATTTAGAACATTTGTTTACGCATGTTATCAAATCCTGTTCCTCAAAGCCTGGTTAGCTCAAGCTATAGGAATCCTCCCGCTTACCAATAACATTCAACGAGCGAGTGATGAATTCCTTTCCAGAGAGAAAGACGTTGCCGCCATCGACAGTTTTCCAACACAAACACGCCACACACATTGGGAAAAACATATAGAAGTGCCGTTGGATCTTTTGACAAATCAATGACACCGCCATCGTCGCTAAAAGAGCTTTGTAGTTGCGATCTCCAATCTTTGAGATCTTTGATAGGTGGAATGGCCACCCCTTGATGACAATTATGCCACCTATGGGGTCTCAAATCCCCGAAGGAGCTTTATCCTGGGGTTTACATCAAAGTTCATCAAAAATTCGGCGGGAAATGTGCTGCACATTGGAAATTATGGAATTGGAGCACATTTGCGTTGGTGTTGCCTTCGTTGTTAAGCTCGGTGTTTTGGGAGTAGTTTATATGTGTTGTTCAGCGGTTAACCAAGTGCATCCTCAGTCGGAATCAGTAGTACTACAAACGTACTCGGTGACAAGTTCTAACTTCCACAGGAAGCAGAAGTCCTCGATGGAAATTGGATGTACTTCCTGCCTGATTTGTCGCCGGCTAACTTCCTTCCTCAATCGGCGATCATTCGTTTCCTTTGAGTCATTGACCAACAGCNTACTTTTCCCCTGGGGTGCTCAACTCTCAATCTCTCAATTCATCTTTAGTTGGTCTGCTAAATTCATAACTTGCTTGAATAGGAACCAAAATTCAAATCAAATTATGACGAATAATTGGAACAACAAAGTTATTGAGTTTTGGAAGGAGCATGTGACTCAACTTCAAACCAGGAAACGACCCAAAAACACGTACTGGCAGTGCTCTAATCAGCTCAATTTATTCTAAAGTCATATGACGGCATGCATTAGAAACATATATGGATCAAATGGGAGGCTGGGATGATGCTGATTGGGGATTTGAGCTGTTTTTCGGTTCGTGAGTGGTTCATCCGGTATTGCCAAAAAAACAATTAATAGAGTCGTTGGTGTTTTTTGTGTGATCTGAGTTCACACTGAGCTGACAAAAGTAAATAATCCAGTGCGGAAGTTGATCATTGTATGCGCTCTATTGGAATATGAGTGCTTGTTCGATATTTGGGGGAAAATAACATCCTTTTTCGGCGGAAATAGTATTTGAACGAGCGGACGGGCACTCTGCAGCTAGCTACGTGTACACATTCACGAGTACATTCACTCACATGAGAAGTTACTCAATGCTCTTGCACGATCACAGTAATTGATTGGCCCTGAGCAGTTTTCGCTGATTTCTTTGCACTCTGAATCAAAGCCAGTGAGGACTATCTAGGATCTTGAATGGACATCTGTCTGGATGCGTTCGAGTTGTTGTGTTTGAATATTTTCTCTGTCGTCCAAAGTTGGGCAATGTTTGGTTTGGAAGGGAAAACAGAAGCCGATAGATAACTTGTGTTCCTTCCTGGTGGGTGCATTGGCAGAGTCTTTCTTTGTTTTGGGGTTTGAAGGAGGGCGAAATGTATGGGCTTGAATTTATGACTCCACAACATCAGTTTGGGACGCCTAGCCTTTTTGAGTGCCTGGTAGGGGGCATTCCAATGAACATGCCATACAACTTCATTCCAGCTGCAGACTCAAAGATATGGCACATGTCCAAGACCAAACGCGCCAAGTGGGTTCAAAAGTGTGGTCAACCTTGGGGGTCAAAAGACCACTTGAAATTCCGAAACAAAACCGAAGCTCGCTCTAAAACGAGTTTAATAGGGTGACATGGTGAAAGTATTTTTTCATGTTCAGATTGCTCATCCCCAAAAATCCTTTCTCTTTTCAAAAGCACTTTTGACCCAAAGTCAAAACAATCGAGGAAATGAAGAATTTCACAGCTGTTGCTCTGATCCATCCATTTCATCTCTCCTTATTCATTGTTTTTTCACAGACATGATAATGATTTCAATTTGAGATCATTTCCAGTGATCATTGAAGGTAACAAGGCTTGAGTTTTGATCGTTTTTGACTCTTTCCTAAAAGTATAATTCTAGTTTAACTTGAATCCTACATGCATCTAGGATTGATTTCCATCTGTGAACTACAGTTAGCAGCCGGCAATTCCTGAGGTAAGATTCCGAGGATTTCGAGGAGACGGAAGCCGGCTGCATCAATGGATTTCAAAGTCTTTGCTGCTAAAAGGGTATTGCCATTTGGCAAAGTGCTCTCTGTCTTGTTCCCTCTCTCTCTCTCCGTTTGCTTGTCTTTCCCGGATAATCCAAGGGAGATCAAGCGAGCGTGAATGGTGTTCGACAAACGTGCACCCTGCAGAACTCCGCTCGTTTGTGGAGAGCTTTGATGGTGGTGGTGGTAAGCGGTACATACTCAAGATGAAGAAGACTCAAGCCCCATTGAATGAATCTAAATCTTTGTCAGGGATTAAGAGATCGCCTTTCTCCAAGACAAAGGACAACGGCAATAGAATGTAAGATGTTGATTATTTGTCACTCTCGAAGTGAAGATGTTCTTTGAAGACATTTAAAAATCATTGCACAACGCTTCCAAACAATAAACCGGACGTTTCAAAAGAAGCGGAACACCAAATTATATCGTCTATAACTCGTGATGGAAACCATGTATGAACCTCACTTTCATTGGATATGATTGGCAAAACATTTGGGGCGAAGAGTCAGAAAAAACAATTTTAACCAAGTTCAATATTTAAGCAACGACGATTTTTCTCGTGAAGGGTCATTTCTGAAAACAGAGCGTTCGTGACACCAACTTTTTTCTCCCATCCAAATTTTGGCTCAAACCGAAAATAAGGCAACATAAAGGAACAAACCATATTTATCTTAAGAGTTGTTAGATGTTGCATTATTTTGAGCTTCATACATGTTTTGTGAGATCAACCATTTCCAAGTTCCGGACATGGTTTCTTGTTCCGTTTCTAACGAATCGCCCGGTAATTATAGCTTTTTAGTCAAGATGTTGGTTGTCCCAGCGTCGATCATTGTCCTCATCATCGTTTTGGTCGTCATGGTCTTTTTGGTCGAGGGAGTCTTCCAAATCGTTGTCGGTACTCGATTGGTTTTGCTCCAATTGTCTCATTTTTGCCGTGATAAAAGGACTGGAAAATATTTCAGGGTGGTGTTGTTTAAATCCCGTTTCTGTTATCTTCAACGAGTCCATTGTGACAACAAATGTGTTCTTGAGATCTTTGACCTTGGCTCCAGAGGCTGGTCGAAATGGAACCACCATCAAGTCTGGATACTTTTCAGCAGCGTCAAAGGACTTCATATCCATGTTAAAGTCACCTCCAATGAGAATAGGAATCTTCCGAATGTTGGTTCTCATCTTCTCGAGAAATTTGAAGAGCTCTTCACATTCTTGGATACGCTGTCTCAAGGGAGTGTTGTAATCGGATCCATGCCAAGAGATGGCCACAAAAGAGGGCAATTGGTCCTTGGAGCCTTCTTGTTTGATGGCATCCAATTTGACAATGGTCAAGTCATGTCGCTTTAGCCAATCCACGTGCTCTTCTAAACGATCATCTTCCAGTTGAAGAGGAGTACCTTCATATTTCTCCTTGTTCCAAGCAATACCAGTGACACTTCGTGTGGCTCTTGGAGCCTCATCATGGATATCACTACGGTCCTTTTCGTCCTTGTTTCCAAGCTGAAAGTAAGATTCCAGTTTCTTGTCCGATACGTCCTCCAAGATTGGCACCAAATCCACAAGGTCAATGGCATCTTGAAAGAAAAGCACGTCGGGAAAGCCCTTGAGGAACTCTTCTATCATTCGGATCTTGTATTTGGGCGTTAGACCCATCACCGATTTTCCATTAAGATTCATGTTAATCAACGTTACTTCTCGTTGGGGTGACTGTGGTTCATTCTTCTCTTGGGACAATATGTCTTCAACCAATCTTGTTTTCCCACTTCGGTTGTATCGCCTTTGTGGATTCGCGAAGAACCTTGTATTTGGATCATGGCGTTCCGCCCTTGAACTTGAATACGAGTACGTCTGTTTGTAGCCGTTTGAGGCGGGTGGTTCTGGTGGATTTTCTTTTCGTTGGGATTTTTCAGCCTCTATTGCATAGTTTCCACCTACTGGTTGGTATCGGTTCCTTACCATTTCAAATTTGGAATGAAGTGTCAACTATGATCAAGCACGTACGTATGTCAGTATGTTATCACAATGAGTGTGTACAGCTCAAAACCTTGACAACCAAATCGTTTCGATAGAAAGCAGTCCGATTCAGGACGGACTTTCCCAAACTCTCGCAGTTGTAAAATGGGGTCAGTAATCGTTCAATCGATCTCTTTAAATGATCAAGGAGATCCTAATAGCTGTAACATTTCGGTCAGATTAAGCTTAAAACTCTCAGTTCACTAATGCAGCGCCTTTTCACGCTCTTACGTATGTCGTATATATAATATGCGATAATATAATATAAAAAACGTATATAATAAGAATATATAATCGTATACATCCTTGAGAATAACTTTTATTCAAGAGAGTGAACATGCATTCACGCGAACGAGACTTATTTTGAATGGATGAATGGAAAAGATCTTGAGAGAAAGCGAGGATCATTTCATGCTCACCCTCAGGAATTCCAGATTGCTGTTTCCGCTCTCCAGAAATTCCACGCATCTCATTCATTACCATTTTGGAGTCGCTCAAGTCTTTAAACTCACAACTTGGGTCTTCCTCACCAAAGCTTTCCGTGGCACATGTTGTGATCCGTCGGGAAATGTCTGTCTGTCTCCTTTTAAATTTTTGCACTTCCTTCTCGTCCTATCTTTCGTCAAGCTTGTCCGTCGCTCAGAAGAACTGAGGACTGTCTTTCTTTGGTTCATTAAGAGTTTTCCCTCTTTCCAAGGAACACCCAAACTCTTTTGTTCCACAGTTTGAATTTCATGGAAACTAACTGGGTATTTTTTTAACATTAATGGCCACAAGTACGAGAAAGATAAATATAAAAGCTCCAGCGAAGCGTCTCGACAACTCGAGAAAGTCAAATTTTGAGTAAAAATCCAATAATTAGTTAATATTGTTAACATAACATGTTGGCACAGGCTACATATTTTTGTGCCATTAACATGTCCTTAAAAAGGTTTTTTTTGTCTTTTTTGTGAGTGGCGGATTTTTTATTACCGCTACAAGCGATGGGGTTCCCCGTAAAGAAAGTTAATCATTAACGTTACTGCATAAGAAATAAAGATAAAATCAACATTTATATGAAATTTGGTCTACCATCGAGTTACTGATGTGAATAGGGCGCTGTTCATAAGTAGCTGTGTATTTAAAAAAATATCCTGCCTTAAATGCTTTTAGAGGATCAGCTCCTACATATTCCTAACGAAGACTAATGGGCAACAAATTGAACAATGAAGGAGCCCTATTAAGAAGAGAGGAGGACTTCATTGTTTGAAATAGCCTCGATTCCCTTGGATTTGGAGGTGCTCTCAGAGCGCACGTAACACCTCTACGATCGCTACAACTGATCTCAAATGCTGGGTTAGGACAGAGCCCATGAATGCTCTTGAAAACATACAGTATCAGATACCTTTCATACCTTCTCTGAGTACTGAACAGCCCTAACTTCTGGAGCCTCTCCCAATACGAGAGCTCTCTCATTCCTGCGATGTTCCTAGTAAAACATCTTTGAACCTGCTCGACCTTTTGCAAACCTGCTGAACTCATTGGAGCCCAAATGGGTGAGGCATATTCAAGATGCGGCTGAACAATCGACTTGTACAGAGTTAGCATCGTAATACTATCTCTGGACTTGAAAATGCGATAGATCCAGCCGCACGTTTGAAATGCCTTCCTGACTTTCAACTGGATATGCTCATCAAACTATTCATCATATTGGCTGACAACTCCAAAAACTTTCATAACCGATACCTGCTCAATATCGCAACCTTCATTGTCTTAGAGCGGACATCTAATTTCGACGCCCCATACGTCATTGTGCGAATTTCATACCGTTTAAAGCCATATTACTCTTGGCAACACAAGAGTAGACTTTTTCCAAGTCATCAACTAGACTTTTTGAGTCCTGACCACTCCTTCCATAAACTAATTTTGTGTCATCAGCATATGAAGAAATACTGGCTTTTGTACTAAAGTGCTAGAGTGGAGCAATAAAGAGAATAAACAGGAGCGGACGTAAAAAGGAACCTTGCAGAACACCTGCCTTGACATCATACATGCCAACAAATGACCATTGAACCTTAAACAACTTCCTATCACTCATGAAACTACTAATCCAATTCAGGACCTTACCCTGGATTCCAAACTCTTTGAGTTGATCGAGCAAAAGACCATGATCTACCTTATCAAAGGCCTTGGCAAAGTCAAAATAGATTACATCAACTGACTCGTGACTTTCAAGCCCCTCAATAATCTGTTCAATATGGTCAACCAGTTGGGTTACTGTACTAAAATTGACCACCCAATTGGAATATCCACTCCACCAAGTGATGCAGACTGACGTCACATTCACATTTATATACACACAATATTTTTGATAAAATGTACGAGTGTAATGTCCAATGAGATTCTTCTCGCAATAAACATTATATAAAATGAGCTCGATACCCAAACTCTCCAAAAGATATTATATCATGGACTTCCAAATAATCTACAAACTTGGACTTCATCAACTCTTAAAACTTTTGGCATACTGGAGGTTAATAAAATGCCCATAATTACCAGGATGAGACTTATCTCCACCCTTAAAAATTGGAGCAATATGAGCTACTTTCAATAAGGAGGGAAACTCGACCTGATTCAAGATGCGACGCATCAAGTATGAGAAAACAGGGGCAAGAATCTGTGAACATTTCATTTGAAACCGAGATGTCACACCATCGGGTCCAGGAGAACTCGAGAGCTTTAAGCTCTTGATGGCCTCAAAAGCATCTTGATCTGTGTCTAACAGATCCTGCAATTGATTATCCTGACTATCAATGTCAGTCTCATCAACAACAATACTAGCGTCATGGCCTACTCTGCCTACCCTTTTTGGAATAGAAAATACACTTGAGCACTGATCTCCAAGCTTATTGGCCATAACCTCACTATCATTGACGGGCTTACCGTCGAACCTAAAAGGGCCTACTTGATGCTTCATTTTTCTCTTTGTATTTGCCAACGAGAAAAACGCCTTTGGATTCGTTCTAACCTCCTGGGTCACTCTACTTTCCTTCTCTAACTGATCGGAATCAATGGAGGCCCCAATCTTTACTTGGACCACATCCAATTTGCTTTGGAGGCTGGCTACAACAAATGGATTTGAAGTACGTCAAAGTCTATTTGAAATCTGGCAACTCCTCTTGAACAACTTCTTTCTTCATTTTGGAATTCTAGACAATCGCCCACCTTTTGGCACAATTCTGGAACATACAGAGACAAACAAACCTCTGATAAAGTCTCTCCAAGTTAATCTGACTTGATTTTGGTGTGCTCTCGCTTAACATCATTGACTTCTGTGATTATAATTGATCTAAGGTTAATATGCGGCCTCGTAATACGAACATGTTGTTTGAGGTTGCGAGTCCAGTTTTCGTTTGGTTCCGCAAAACATAACACCACCCTGAGTTTGACATCCCAATAAGGAGCGGTGATCATTTTTGAACTTAAGCTTGGCCACACCCACCTTTTTTAAAGGTTTAACTCTAAAGCTCACCGACTTTTGAGTAATGGTCGACTCTACGCATCTCAAGAATATTATGATCTGAAAAGCTACATGGGGCAACATGGACATACTGGATCAGATCAGCGTCATTGGAAAAAACGAAACTGGAAAACTAGACTTGGAAAAGTCCAGGACACTCTCTGCTCTGGTTGCAACACCAACGTGTTGAGAGAGATTACGCAAGATCGCAAACTCTTCTAATTTTTCGAAAAACGGCGATGTCGTTTTCGAAATAGGAATCTACCCATCCGGACTAACCTGCCACTCTACAATGCTAGGCGGAAAATTGAAGTCGCCAAGCACAAAGAGTCAAGAACAAACTTCTCGATCTAACTCCTTTCCTATGAATTGGAGTGTTGATAGAAATGACGAAGAGCTACAAGAAGGTGACCGATATATTGTTACGACCGTAAAAACAAGAGAACAAATTAAAACTTCTACTTCTCCATTTGATAATTGAACTTGGCTAATATGCAAGTCTTTCTTGACGTATAGACATACGCCCCCATGTGCGAAAATGCGATTATCAGGGCGTACTCTATCGTAACGCACTAGCCTAATACTATTGCTACTTCTTCATCTAAAACTCCTGGGCGAAGCCGAAGACCTTTGTGCTGTCTTTTTTGGAAATCAGACAATGCACGTTCAAATAAAGCCCTTTTATGGGCTTAAGGTCTTCCAACGGACCTAGTCTTTTAGTTCTTGGACCTTCCTGTCTAACCTTAAAAAATCCAGCTTACTAACAAAATTTTGCCCTATAGGAAGGGATTGTTGGGGAAGGTCGGAAGCGGTCACGCTAGAGTAAGACCTGAATTGCCCCTGGGAGAAAGTGGGAGGAGGACATTGACTTCTATTAATACTAAACCGAGTGTAAGCCTAAAAATGTGTCTCCGGTCGCCAACTGTTGAGCGGACAAAAGTGCGGGAACATTTGAAATGTGTGACCAGGCAAATGTCAACCATGCAAGTGATGAGTCAAATGTGGAATTCAGTAAGGTTTTTGGGCCATTCTTTGTTATTGCTAGTGGTCACTTTCTTGAAAGAACCGAAGACGTCATTAGGTGACCATGCCA
>CM021319.1:3294783-3336754 GCA_010645155.1 Tigriopus japonicus
GGTGCTTGGGATAAATGGACAAACGGGGGGATAAACGGGGGTATAAACGGGATAAACGGAGGGAGTTTACCATGGTGGAGATTAGTCTTGGGGTAGTTTCCTTTGGTGGAGATCACGGGTGAAAACCTACAACGCAACGCAGCGGAGATCACTGTTGGTGGAAGAGATGGCCACCGATCAAAACTATAACCCTGATTCAAGGTCATCGTGACTTCTCAGGACGAATTAAAGTAAAACAGCTTAAGGCCTGTCATTGAACTAAAATGAGAGGTTATTTCAGCGCTGCAAACGTTCTGTTGAATTTTCATAGTTGTAGCTAGGACGTAAGTGGTATTTTGTAATATATCCTTCGTTGAGTCATCCTTGCCTAATTAAACTATGGCAAAATAGTTCATGAATCTTCCGAGGTTCTTGAGAACTGACATCTTTAAGGGCTTATTTAGTCTTAAGTATTTCTGATAAATCTATCTGGCACCCGTTGAAACGCAAGATATTGAAAACTATGTTTTAAAATACTTTCTATCCAAAGCTTCTATTTAGCTTTGGAAATTTGCCTCAAGTTGGTTTTTGAATGACTGCTTTTAGATGTCGTATTTCGACACTACTATTAAAACTGAGATGGACTTTTTTGGACAAAATTACTATCATGGTATACTAATCAAGGTGGAAGACATAAAAAAACAATAGAAAAAATTTGAATAACAGGGAAAACCCCGAGAAACCCGTTTGGCTCCAGAAAGAGAAACAAAAAAAATAGAAACTAATTCTAGAGCAGAAAGCTTTAACTCAAAAGAATAGCGGTTGGGAAGTTGACTTTTTCCTGTTGACATAATATCATATCCACTTCAGAAAACAAAGGCAGTATTTTCTTTTTAGGATAGCAGTGTTGGCTTCCATTAAAGATAATGCATTCCCCAACAACAAATGCATTTCATTTCGAGGAATAGTGGTGAATAGAGTTAAATATGGTCTAAGTTCCGTCAGTTGTTTTACATTTTAGAACTATAAATACATTCCATTGACCAAATAATCGCCATCTGCATCGGCCGAAACATTTCGCTTTCGCCCTCTTCTCCTCAAAGTTCGAACACGGCAAACCAACAAGATGGCCAATAGCGCGCTTAAGATGACACCTAAAAGAGATAGTCAGATGTTACATAAATGATAAATCAATGATAATTCAAAGAACAGTTCTTTAACACTCACCCACGACCAATGTGAACACGGCAGCTGCTGGAGTCTCCATGATGAAATCCTCGTCCTTTAGATCTTCGATAAGAATGGTCTTGAATTCTTGCTTTATCAGGTGGTCGGGTTTGGTTGGGGGTAAAGACGTTGTGGTCATCGGTTTCTTCGTGGTCCCCTTTTGATTTTCTTTCTTGCTTTCTAAATCGGTCTAAAATAAAAAAAAACCAAAACATTTTTCACTCTTCTCTTCTTTTGATGTGGTCTGACCCTACCCTAAAATATCAATATAGATTCGAAGACCTCTAGTGTTGTTCCATAGAGTTTTTTGAAACAGACAAATGTGGTCAATCAAGAGCGAAAACATTGGAGTGTTTAAAAAAGAGGCCCAAGAAGAATCAAGATAAATACATATTTTCCGAGCTTTATATTTGTCTTTCATAGAATGCTTCAATATCGTCCTTCAAAGCAGCTACGAGCAATAAAATTAAAATGTTATTGTTTCAACACCTATGCAGGGTGGGCATTTGATTTTTGGACATTTTGTCCACCCCTGTCCAAAAGGTGTCCAAAAGTGTCCAAAAATAAGGCTGTCCAAAAATAGGAGTGTCCAAAAGTGTCCAAAAATAGTAATTCGAAAAATAATGGTTAAAAACATTTTTAGAATAACATTCTACAAACTTTCTCTCCAAAATAAACGTCACTTGACGATATCTAAGCAAGAATAAGTCAATTCAGCATAAGAAACTTACACTTAATACATTAAATGAGCCAATACCTTGAAGGCCAAACTGGACATTTGAACTTTCCACTCTTTTCATTTGACCACCGAGCAAGCATCGTCCAAAATGTGGGAAAGAATGATCGACTGAAGGAATGAACGAACAAACGAATGTGAGACTGGGACTACTAATAACACGCTCACACCACACTTCATGTTAAACACAGTATGCGAGTACATTTTAAAGCTAATTGTGTCTTGATTTGTGACAAGAGAAGGTTACTTAGTATTTTGATTTATATTCCAAAGTTTATCATTGTTGCAAGTGTTTCCCATCCAAGAGGCAAGAAGTCTTTTGACCTGACTGTCCAAAAAATGTTAACTATAATAAAGCACACTCAAACTGATATCAGATTGCAATGTGGGTATTATAATGCTTTTGCCAAAGAATTAAAACAGTGTTGTTTTACTATTAAAAAAGACAAGACTCTTGTTTACAGATGAGGAAATAAAATGTAAATCTTGAAACATTTTGAACAGTTACACACATTTTACCATATTGTATAAACAAAACATTTATTTTTTAACAATTTATTAACCCTGAAACAATCACTAACGCATACACGACCGACTGCGTAATACCAAATTGCTTTTCTTGTCAGGGGCTCGGAGTAAGCATGGCGTTCCCGTGTTTTTTCTTTTCAAAGCTGAATCGTTTTCCAAGACACCTGAAAGAGCTCCCCCGGGTCGGAAACTGATGTTGGTACAAAGCTGAAGATGGCACAGTGACAGCCAATCTAGTCAAGGCCCCCCATGAAAACAAACCAGTCGGTTTATGGGTGGGACCTAGGGATCTCGCTTTCTCTTTTTTATCAAACATTTTTTACTTAAACCATGACTTTTGTATTTTAAATGAGTCCCTGAATAAATCATCATCATCATCATCATCATCATCATCAACAAGTTATCAAGGCAAAGTTTATTTCTCCAAGTAATGTTCCCATTAATAGAACTATTTTTGTTTAAGTACACAACCATGCATTCTTTAGAATTCAATTACTTATGTAGTGTAACTGGTTTTTCGTCTGATTTGTACAACTTTCTTTTACGTTTGTTGGACTTTTGGACACTTATGGACATCATTTGGGGATTTTTGGACACCCTCTGGGTATTTTTGGACACTTTTGGACATTTTTGGACACTTTTGGACACTTTTGGACACTTTTGGACACTTTTGGACACTTTTGGACACTAGGGTGTCCAAAATGCTCTCAATGTCGAAAAATGCCCACCCTGCTTTCAATAGGGTTAAAAGCGCCTTTGCCTTGATTGCGGTTTTTGTCGAATACAGGTAAAAACATATTTTGGATTAACTAACTGATGCTAACTAACATTGTTTAACACAAGTATTCCACAAGTGAAGCTCATTTATTAGAGCAGAAAGCTATACCACCGGAAAAACTAATTTTGCTGAAACAATGCAACACTTTTTTGAAGTTGGTTGGGAATTTTTAGTAGCTGTTCAAGAAATGCAATGGATTAGTCAGGCCCAGTTTTGTGACAGTTTTTTTTCTTTCCGCTGGGGCCACCGGGGGCCACCTTCCTTGTCTCGATAGTAGTAAAATCACAGACCAGCCCTAGACTACTCAGTTCTAGCTAAACAGGCAGACTACGGCGACAGTAGTTTGATCCGTGACCTCTAGATGACTCAGGCTGTATTTTCTCGATTGACTCTGAGACACAAACTTCTTGAAGGATATTTGCGTTACACACAACGCAACGCACTCTATGAGCTTCATCATGAAACACTGCTTTCAAGAATAACTCTAAGTAATCCCTTCCAGAGGATGCATTTGGGCGCCGTCAAAATTGAGATATCTTTGATTAATTTATCTATGGTTCTAGCTAAGCAGGCAGACCGCCGTGACAATACGGAGTTCCGTGACCACTAGATGACGCAGGTTGTACTTTCTGGATTGACTCTGAGAATCAAACATTAAGAAGGATATTTGGGATATTTGCGTTTTAAACAGGTGCCAGTGCCCCCTATGACGTTCCTTATGAAACCATCCTTTTTAGGAATGTTGTTAGGTAATCACTCGTAGAGGGCGTTTTTGGTGACGTCAAAAATGAGATATCTCAGATTTATTTATCTACGTATGGTAAAATGAGCGAGTGCTTTGTTTCAAACATGTCTATGAAGGCTTGCAGATGGCCTATCACACAAATGAGCACAAATTTTAACGTCCAAGAGGTAGATATATGCTGGGAAAGGATCATTTTGAAGAATTGTTGTCAAAATATTGAGTAATTAACGATTTAACACACTTTTCTCCCGGTTTTGAAACAACTTACATGAGGGCGGGATTCCGGTCAGCCATGCTTCCAGATAGTTCACATAATAATCATAGTGAACAAAGGGATTAAGAACTGGGTAAACTCTTAATGAGTATTTTAAAAACTTTGTTGCATTCAATTTGTACCTATTAGGAGCTTGATGCAGAAAACTAGGATGTGAAAAGAACTGTTTAATCATGTATGAAGTAACATTTTTTACTTTTTATTAATTTCGATGGTTTGTTAACAACCCTTTAGTCAAGATCTCCTACGTGTCATAAGAAACATCTGACATCCATCAGATTTTTTTTTTAAATCAGCTAGACATTTTGAAAACATGATAGTAACTCTATTATCCTCTACGCATGTTGTCCAGAAAGTTTCTCCTGAGGTGAGTTGTTTGAATGTCCTGCCTCGGAGGTAACTATGGCTGAGGCATGTTAAGTTGTCAGTGCTGCCATTTCTTGACTGAGTGAATCAAATTATTTCGATATTTTTTATTCTCACATTTGCAACATTTGCAAACAAGCTTGGGTGTTGAGCTTTTTGCTTTTATTGTACTGTTTGTATTGTACTGCTACACTTATGGAGTGTTGCCTTTCAATTTTTGTATTTTGAACCCAACGACTTGAGTTCAAAAATAGTTACCTCGTAGCTTCATATTAAGGAGCTACATGATAATTACGGTCGACCGTAAAACGAGTTCTGCAAAGAATTGGTCGTTTGGAGTTTGTTATCTTCCAAGTTGGAGGTGTTTGGACGAGCAAAGTGGATATATCTATGGAATAACTAAAGATTAAGGCGGGATATTCAAAGGAATAATGCTTGGTTTACTGCAACAATCTCTATAACAACCTAAAGAAGTTAAGAATGCATACTTAAAAAAAAACACACACGTGGAGTACTTGAGCCAAATTTAAAGATTCACTTTATTTTCTTGTTTTATTGCTGCGACGCAATTTCAATGACTATTTCCGTCTATAAAATAGATTTGAGAGATATTTTGAGGAAAGCTCCGCGAAAATTAACTGGAATATGGCTAACTCGGCTTTAATTGAAGAAGTTGTCCTCATGAAACCCGTTTTGTGGTGGCTCATACTTACGAAGTAACTTTTACAGTCCAACCGTAAATATATCAATGAACTAGCTAAAGTGAATCCACAAAGTTACGCAACTTCCTCCGAGGTAGCACTTTTAAAAACTCACCTTAGTAGTAACTACTGATGTGTTTTGAAGTCGATTTTTGCCAAGGTATTGCAATATTGGTCCTTGCTTAGGTTTTTGGATTTGAAAGCTAACCACAACCAGATGTTTGAGAAGTTTTGAATCAAAAATGAAATAAAAAAAGACCATGAATCAAAAATGGCAGCACTGCTAATCTACTACCTCGGAGGTAGCTTCCCTCCGAGATAGTACGTTCAAAAAACTGACCTCTGCTAAGGCAGGAACGACTGCTTCAGTACGGATTTCAAAAATACACACTAAGTCCGAGCACTGTACTAAAATGTGAGGTTTTTGCAACAAATATATTGTTCCGTTGAATTTCCATCGTACTAATCGGACCTAGTGTGTATTTTGAAAGTAATCCTGGCTTGAGCCATCCTTGGCTAAGGACAACTTACATAGAGGGCTAGAAAGTAGCCCATCAAGTTTTCAAAATATCAACTTGATTTACAGAAATATTTTGAAGGATGAGTGTTCATCTTTAACAATCGAGAATCATATACTTCCTCAAAAAAAAGTAATAACAATAATGACGAAACATCAACCCACAGTGCAAACGAAACTGATCCATTGGCAAACAAAGGTTAGTACTTTGAAAAGCCAACTAACCCGAATCAAAAAGTACTTGGCCCAACCGAACAACAACATCACAACTACATCGTTGCCCCGAAAGCAATCCAACATTCAAACAAACTTGGAAAATGTACGTTTAGCTCATCAAAACTATTTACGTTCCCTCTCGCCTGTCTCCAAAATACAAAGCGCTTTACCATTTTTGGAGGATTTGGAAGAGAGGGTAGAGCTTCTTATGCATACAATCGATCAAAAGTTGGAGCATAAATCCGAAAACAAGAGAGATCAACCAACCGACTCAAATACTCATGATGACACCACAACCAACGTGGATAATCCATGGATTACTAGAAGAAGTAATCCGTGGATGATCTAATGAAGACCTGAGCCGGTAGCTAAGTAGGTCTCACTTCAGATTTCGTGCGAGATGTTCCAGACTTAGACGGTTCTGCTGATGTCTTTAAGTTTAAAAACTGGATCGATGCTTGGGAGCAATGTGCGGCGTTGTTGCGGCGTGCTGGTATATCGGATGTACAAATGCTTACCGAATTGAAAGCAAAGGTGAATGGCCAAGCATCATCAGTAATCGAAAATCTGTCTGCCGACTCCGCAAACTATAATAGAGCCATTCAAACACTGAAACAATTTTACAACAACCCAGTATTATAAATGAGATCAGTCATGGACCAATTAATTGATCTGCCTCATCATCTCAACGCTTTTGAGCTCCATGTCAAAATCAACAGTATTGACCAGAGCTTCGATGGGTTGAATTTGACATCCGACCACCTCTACAATTTGATGTTCATTAATCTATGTTTGAGGAAGGTTTTACCACCGGTATGCTCGAGCTTCTCAAGAGCCCAGAGACTGTTGAGGGAACAAGGCAATCCTAATGTTGGCACAGACCAAAACGATCAACTTTAATCAAACTACAGAGCCAAGAGGCCGAAGATTACAAAAGCCAAGGATGACTCAACGAAGGATAAATTACAGAATACCACTTAAGGCCGAGTTACTACAATGAAAATTCAACGGAACATTTACTGTTTTGAAATAACCTCTCATTTTAGTACAATGCCAGGCCTTAAGCTGTATTTCTGTAATTCGTCCTGAGAAATTAAGATGTCCTTGCAAAAGCAGACAATCGTTGAACCAAAATCAAAAGGTCAAGCAAGAAAAACACGAAGTACATAAGACTGCCAAACAATGTGCCCCTGCCTCATTTATGACACAAGGAAATTCTGCGCCCAAACGCGATCACAGTTGTCCCTTTTGTAAGAAACCGAATCATATGATTGGTTAAAAAACGAAAGGGTTAGCCGGGAGGATATTTTGAAAGCTGTCAAGAAGTACCGGTTGTGCACTCGTTGTTTAACATTGGGGCATCGAGGAACTGATTGGGACATGGGTCCGCCATGTCCCACGAACAACAGAAATGACACCAAGTGGGTCTGTAAGGGAAGCTATACGAACCCTTGGGACAGAGAAGCAACTGTCGACAATTTTGCCATACGATCACAGCCTTCAGTGAGTTCAACTCCTGTGCCATCTTCCAACGCTACACACGCCTCGGAAGTGGCAGCATATCATCCCTCCCATCAAGCAAATTGCAGGAGGTTGGATGCATTCCTTATTGGTTCCAGTAACGAACGTACCCGGGTGAGAGTTCTCTTGGACTCACAATCACAAGTCAACATTGTAAGAAAGAGTGTTGCAAATCTCTTGGGTTTAGTTGGTCCCAATTGCACTCTAGCCATGACGGTTTCTGGGGGAAGCACCGTCAGAATTAAGGGCCAGAGGATTGTCAAGTTCCGGTTGCAGTCGATCAAAGGAGATTATGTAACACCAATAGTTGAAGGGTGCACTACTAACCAAGTTGCAGCAGACCAAGAATTTGGATCCAGATGAGTACTCTCATCTCAAGGGGGTACGCTTTGCCGAAGGAGCCATTAGTGCCAAATCTGGACCAATAGACATTCTTATGGGAGAACCTCTTTATACACACTTGATGATCGATGGTCCGATCAGAGGAGGATTGTTGAAACCAACAGCTCAACGCACGAAACTGGGAACAACACTCACTGGGGCTGTTCCCAGTAGGGAAGATCTGCATGTACCTCGCATATACTGGCAAGTTATTGGGAATAACACGCCAGTAGACCTTAAGCAATTCTGACGGTTAGAAGTCATTGGGATCACACCGCAACCACAAGAAGGACGTTACACTGATCTCAATGAAGAATTTACGCTTTCAGAATTAGCCGCGATGAAGATGACGAAGGAAGTCACCCGTTATGATTCCAATAAGAAGTGTTACTGGATCCAACTGTTATGGCGAGACCACAAGAATTTGCCAGGCAATAATTTCAAGAAAGCATTGGCCGTCTCGAGAGCCATTAATTAACAGGAAAGTACGGCATGACAAATCAAAATCACTCCTGGTGGATTATTCGTCAAATCAAACATTTATTGACAAGGATTATGCCGAATGTGTTTTCTCAGAAGATAACGTAGGTCCCAAGTCACTAGCATTTTACCTCGAACCCCATCCAGTTTTTAAGTCCACGTCCGCTAAAACCCCTTGCAGAATTGTCCATAATACGTCGTCTAAGGATTTGACTGGAACAAGCTAAACAAACGTTTGTTGTCTGGACCAAATCTGATTCCGGATCTCGTGCAGACACTTCTAAGGTTCAGAATGAAGCGAGTGCCTCTGATCCTTGACATAAGCAAAATGTTCATGTCAATCAGTATTGAGCAAGACAACCACGCTTTGGGCTTCATTTGGACCAACAAAATTCACGAGGTCAAAAATTCTCCATATGAAAGTGTTAACCTTTGGAGTGATCTCCTACCCCCTTACAAGCCATTTGGGTGGTGAAGGAACAAGCTAAACAATTTCAGAGCGAATTCCCTCTGGCAGCAGAAGCTTTAAAAGACATGTACGTGGACGATCTTCCTACTGGAGCAGAAACACTTGAGAAAGCCGGAATCCTTTCCGTTGAAATTTTCGAGCTCCTCAAATTGGCAGGAATGCCAACGCATAAGTGGCTGTCAAGTAAGCCTGAGGCTCTCCAAGGCATCCCTTCACAATTCCATTCTGCGGAGCCCGTAGTGAAAGTCCTTGGGGTGACTTGGAACCCTGATGCAGACGAATTAACTTTCAACTTTGTTGATACTGTGGCTATGAGCACGAAGGCTCGGAATACGAAACGAACGTTCCTTAGCATAATTGCTGAACTTGATAACCCGCTTGGTCTCATTTATCCTTTTATCGTCACCGCAAAAATCCTCTTGCACGGTTAAAACATCCCTGCGCATAATGCTTCAGAGATCTCGATTGAGATTTCGAGAGCTGGAAATACTCCTTATTCAAGTCGAAGGAGTTGTGAACAACAGACCTTTAGCCATCGCCAAGGACAAGGACAAGGGACAAGGACTTGATGAATCTCATCCAATCACACCGGCAGAACTTGTCATAGGCCGACGCATTGATATTCTTCCGGATTATTACAATTTAAAGATCGAAGATGGACCACCGTTTGTGAGAAGGTGGAAACATCGCACTGCCTTTCTCAATCATGGTTGATTCTGGAGAAGATGGTCTCATGCACAGATCATATAATGACTAGATGTCGCATTGGCCCGTACCGTCGGCGAGAGAAAAGTGACACCACTTGGCCCAGCTGCGCTAGCTTCAAAATCTCAGAGCGACCGCGTGCTCAGAAGAAACGACGTTCGCTCGCGTCAAACACAAAGTACGTACGGTACGTTGAGTTTGTTCAGGATTTGGCCACGCCGGCAAAATTTTGAAAAGTTCGAAATTCCCACCATTTTGGGGTGTAGTGTTATGTACCAGCTGATGAAGCAAAGTTGTCCACCTTTTTCTCGCACGAAGCAAGGTCTAGCCATTATATGGTCTGTGGTCTCATGAAGATCTCCCGACCCGAAAAACCCGCCCGAAAATCCCATCCGAAAAACCCGGGCGGGTTTTTCTCCGATGCAACCCTGGTTGTAGCGCAGTTGACTAACACGCAACCGAGCTGTGTTCGGGTTCATGGGTTAGATCCCAGGTATCCCCCTTCCCCCACCTAATATGCCTAGTAATAATTTTACACCTCTTTGATCAGAATTGATAATCTTTCCCTCTCAAAAACAATTTAACTCATTTTCAAAGTCAGTCTAATTTGAATTTAAATTTAAAGTTACCAGTTTCAGATATTCAGCCAATTTATATTGGTACTTTTTTTACTTAGTCATTAAGCCTTTATCAGCGCAATTGATTGAGTTTTAGCAGTTTCGGTACAAATCATAGATTTCAGAACGATGTCTTGCTTTTGTGTTGAGGTCACATGACCTAGGGGTGGGCGAGAAGCCGGTGTCGGTGTCGACACCTCGACACCGACACCGGCTTTTTTGGATTTCGGTGTCAGTGTCGACACAGGCCTCCGGTGTCGACATTTTGAGGTTTCGTGAGTTTTCAGAAAAGTTCCGCAAATAAGTTCAATTTAAATTGTAAGGCTTGCTAAAACAAAGATATATTATATCCCCTGGCAGGGTTTTGTAAAATATAAACCTACTTTTCCCTCTCTTTAGTTTAGGTTGAACTTTTGATTTTTGTGAGGAATATCTATGTCTGTCCAAACTGATGTCCCAATTGACTGTCTAGAAGCACACATTTTGATTGACCATACTATAGGAAAAACAAAGATGAATTTGTCCAAGAAAAATAACGGATCTTTCTCCTTTCACATTTCAATAACACTTTACAATCAAATTATCAAAGCACAATTTGATAATTTTTTCAATGAGTTTTAAACTGTTGTAGATAAGGTTGCCCCTTGGAATATTTAACAATAAAATGAAAAGAAATGTTAAAATATCTCTGTTTCATTATACTTTCGGGAAATTTTATAGAAGATTTTTGCTCATGCATAAGAGAATAAACCATTGATACTAAACATCACCATGAGTCTCCAAAGCATTTGTCATTTAAGAAATGATATCTCCAGCTCAAAAGCACCGAGAAACCATTTCAAGTCCCTAAGTTTCCACAATGTCATAAGCAGGGCCCCAAAAAATATCTGCTAAAAAGTGACAAAATATTTGATACATATTTTCTTCAAAACCCCAAAATATTTGGAAAAAGTCATATATTCATAACTAGAGCGGCCGAAAATATTTAATTTAAATATTTTGTGTTTTTGAGCAGTCAAAAGCCCATATTTGGGCTTTTTCTTCTAAAATTAAAGGAAAATTCCCGTATTTCATTAAAATATTTCAAGAAACTCACCATTTTCAGTAAATCTTTTGAAATTTTGAGAAAAAATCTGCCTTTCCAAAAACTACATTGTCAGAATCTTCCAAATTTTTTTAACTTTTATGGAACAAGCAAACCGAAATGGAAAAATTGCGCGGGAAATAAATATTTAGTCAGCTTGGTCTCAAAATTACATTAAAAATTACATTAACCGATTTTAATCAAAAATAACAAACCGCAACTTCAACAAGATTTTCTTTATGGAAACTCTGGTTTGAATATTCAACCAAACCTTAGTAGGAAGTAAAATATTAATTAAATGTAGAGGAAAAATAAGGACTGTCAAGAATACGCAATTTCCATTGCCCGATATGATTTTTTAGGGCTGAACTAAAAAGTTTGTTCACTTATTTTTCCGCCATTGCCAATTTTTCATCAATATATTTGAATTTTTCATCAAAATTTCAAAAATGCCAATATATTGCTCCAACAACTCCTTAAAAATTTAAACATTTTTTAAATATTTGGTTGTGATTTAAATATTTGTTTAAATATTTCAATGTTTTTTTCTTAAATATTATTTAAATGTTTGGCCTTTAAAATTAAATATTTTCGGCCGCTCTATTCATAACTATTCATGACAAAGCCACTTTTTGGCAATTTTGTCTGTGTACACCAATCCACCAAACATGTGTATAATATAATGGATTTTTGTTGGAGGGGCACTTGACACCAAATGGATTAACAATGGAATTTTCAATTTTCCCCTATAGATGTCGCATTTTTTACGAATAAGATGGTAGTTTTGGTTGCAAATGTTTGATTTTAGTATAAATGCTGTTTGCAGACATTTTGGAATCTTCGATTCATTTTGGATTAACCCTATTTTGATTTACAAACCTTTGCTTATTTTTTTTGGCCAAAATGATAAAGAAATATTTATTTTTTCCTCGAAACAACTAAAGTATTAGAAAAATGAGTAAAATTGGAGGACTAGTATGAAAAGAATATAATTCCGGGCCCTAGTAGCAAGTAATTCCAACCAGGAAAGCTATCAGATTCTTACTTCTCATTTGGGGTTCAAAGGTTACCAAAAAGGGTCAATGTAATTGATAAAACTTTGGATGATTTTTAGACCCCAAATACTATTATGAACTACTGGTGTCGGTGTCGTCATTGGTGTCAGTGTCGGCGTCGACACCTCTGGTTTCGATGGGAAACTTCGACACCGGTGTCTGTGTCAGTGTCGGTGTCAACCTTCCGTTGTCGGTGTCGGTGTCGATGTCAAAATTGCCGGTGTCACCCATCCCTAACATGACCGGCAAACCAGGCCATCACATGACGTCACAAGGCACACGAGCGACTAACGGAAGAAGGTCAAATAATCCAGCCGAACCTCAACTGGTCTACTCACCTTGGATTTAGCGGGAGGAACGGCCGGTTGAGGCGTAAATTGTTGAGGTGTTTGGACATTGAAATTGTTCGGATAATATTCTGAAATAAAAATAAAGTTCAAGAGGTGAAAAATCCACAACTTTGCAACCCGTTTGAAGGGAGAAATGTCACTAGTACTCGTGACCACTAATGAATGAAACGACAAATGACAAACGCACCTCCAATTTTGGCCTCTGGGTTTGCATTTGGAGCGAATCCGTAGCCAAAGTTATTCGAATAGTCGACTCGTGGACCTTGGTTGTAACCATAAGGAAACCTGTAGGGTAAAAATAAAGGAATGACCAAAATCATGCATTGCCGCAAGAGAAACAACATCAGTGTCTTTACTCTAGGAGAGCAATGAACCTTGGAAATTGCGAAGTCGTTCCCAGCAACCAACCAACCAACGAACTCACGAACAGTCAACCTTTTGAGTTTGTTGTGCGACATCAATAATAGTCTTGTCATGGTGTGATTTTTATAAGATGTGCTGAGAATGCAACACAATCTAAAGAAGCAACCAACCAACACCAGCCTATAATAATGGATGACTCTTTTCGGTAGACAATTCTGAAAGCCACCCAACGTACGAACTTAAGTCAGACACTTTGGTTGGAAGGAACGTCCTCTTCAGCTCTTGGCACTGTATAGGCAAACAAAGATGACGCGAGATTTTTCTCTCTATCATGTTTCTCTCGTTACTTGCGATAATCAACTTGGACACAATACGTGCCAAGAGGTCACACACCAAGTCACAACCATCTCCTCCATCTCTGTACAGTACATACTAGTACCGGTCCACACGAGCTCAAGATGATGTCTTGGAGAAAGTTTTGGTTCATAAGCGGTCTTGTCGGTTGGGTGGAACGCATTCTCACAATCTCAGAGTCAAATTTCTTCCTTCCATGACATTTCCTGACGTTAAAAATATAGCCAAACGTCAGGGATGTCCACCCACAACCACGCACAGTAATATGCAAACTTGCATACTTTCAGGTATACCTTCGAATGATTGCACTTTCTCGTCTTTGTTAATGAAAGCTATGGATGGAGTAGATGGCATTTAATTGACTAATGTTACTACATTTTTAATTGCGTTAATGATGCTTTATTATTGTCTAGACATCTACACTTTTACAACAAGGGAGTTATCAGGCCTTTTGCATTTTACTAGTGATGGGCAAAGAGGGGTCGAAAACCGAAAGTTCCGGCCGAAAATGGGCTTACCCCGAAATTTAAAGCAGCTGACAAAAATCGTCTTAAACTCTAGGCTTTACAATGTAGAGGGTAACCCATATTTAATGTACCCTAGATTTTAGCACTAATATATGTCAAAACAAGATGCCAAAGCGACTTTTTGATGAAAACAACAGGAAAAGTAAAGATGGTTGCCTATAACTTTGTTTCCTTTGTCTGATCAATTGAGTCAATATTAGGCTTTGCAATGTGCAGTCAAAGCTAGGAAATAGAGCGTGCCTCTCTTGGCCGGGGAGACGTCCACTAGTTCTTTAGGTAAAATAAAATCAAGTTTCATAATATGTCCGTCAATTTCGCCAAGACTTTTCACGAGATTCTTACTTTACTAAAAATTCTTCCTATAACTGATATTTCTTCAATATTAATGTGACATAATTGTGTTTCGCGTAATTGTTTGTTTGGCATGGGTCATCTGTATATAGACCCTGTATGTGTGCTTTCGGTTCCTTAAGAAATAACCGTAACAAAACCGAAATTTCGGCTGAAAGCGCTGATTGAATTGGACAACTAGACATTTTTTCAAGTCTTAAAGAATTGTGACTACTTTATAACATGATATATTTCCGAACGTGCTCAATGACTTTAATGTAGAGATTACCGTCTAAATGGACACTTCAAATGTATTTTGGCACATATAATGTTTGAGGCAAAACTTACTGCACTTGTCCTCCATTGGGCCAGAATCCTGGTGGAAGCCGTTGTTGCTGTTGTTGTTGTTGTTGTTTTTGTTGTTGTTGTGCTGATGGTTGGCCCATCATCATACCATTGGGGAGAATCCCGCTGGTTTGATGTTGAAACATGCTTTGTGGTTGGACGGTTTGCTGCTGTTGCTGTTGTTGTTGTTGAGGAACATATCGCTCCCCTTCCCTTCCCCACTGGTCTATACTTGCTGGGCGTGGCATTACATCTGGGCGTGGGTGTGTTATCGCTGGTTGATTTGGCGGAACATTCTGTTGCCTTGGCGGAAAAGCGGGAGGAGGAATGACAGTGCTTGTGCCTGAAAATGATCAAGTTGGTCATGGTTGGAGAGTCTTCCTTTGGATATTGTAACAATGTGACAATCACAACTAGAAGAATGCAGTCATTTTTGTTTCTTTTTTACCCGGACATTGCTCCGGATCCTCATCGCTTCCATCCGAACATTGAGGGATGGAATTACACGTGTCGTAGACTGCCACACATTCCACTCCGTTTCGACAGGCAAATTGAAAGGTTCCACAAGCTGGAACATCCGAAAAACAAATCAGATTACTCCGCAAGCCCGCTTTCGCGTGTGATTCTCGTAGGTAATACACATTGCAATAAATATTGATGGTTTCATCAGGTATTTTTATTGCTAAAGTTTTACACTTATGTGAGAAAAGCTCGTGTTAGAATGGTAAGCAATCCCGATGGATGAGTTTTGGTGGTTATTGTCGTGCCTCGCTCCAAGTTCTCAGTCATTGCCTCCTTAGGTTCTGAAAATGCTGGCGAAGGAGGCATGGTTCTGTCTCTGGTTCCTCGTCTTCTCAACGTTCTCTCTCTCTCTCTCTCTCTCTTTTTTTCTCTTTCCCCTCTCCGTTCCTTTCTGTCTTCCCCGGTCTCCCCCTTCTTCCACTACGTACGTACATACTGTACGTAGAGCACAATCGTTGTGCTGTTTGACGTTCAGTCTGGTTTTGGTTCTCAAAGTGAAAAGACTGTTCGAACTTTCCGTGCGTGAATGTGCACATGTGAGACTTGGTCGGTGTGAAGCTCAGCTCATCAAACAACAACCAGTGAGTGAGTGAGTGGTCTGTGGATCTGTTATCTGTCACTAGTTGCCATTTCCAAGTACAGAAGTCAGGCGAGCAGGCAGAGGAGTTTTCTTCCTTTGGTAACATTTAGCTCAATCGTCAAGATCTCGCACCACAACAACAACAACAACAACAACAACAATAATAATAATAATAATTGGCCCTGTTATTTTCGAGCGTTGGCTCATCCCACACCGATTCGAGACAGTTATCGGTTAAAGCCAACCAGTTTCTGGGCGCTATAAAGTGATTGAAAAGGCCATCACAGCCATTGATAAAGGTGAGGACCGATGATCCCGAAATTCGATTGCGGAATTATCAACGAGGAAGTGAAATGTAGCCATTTCGTGAGATCTCGAATTGTGCATTACCACTTGAAGATTTGATGATAGAAGCTAATTTGGAATTCGGTACTAACGCTTCGGAGAACGGGAATTCTCTTCGGAAACTATTAATCATCGACATGTTTCATCACGCTTTGGAATTTGCGCACAATCAAATCATTGACTTCTACGTTTATAAGAAACATAATTCTGAAAGCTGTGCCTTTGAGGAAAAATGAGCACTCATTAATTTACAAATCAAGACCACCCTGATTTGAAAAGGGTTTGTAGCCTTCTGCCCGATTGTTTCGTTCTCCAGTGGAACCGTTTCAAATTGGAATTACTGCAAACTCTTAACGTTCATCTCCATTACGCTATTTTCTTTCCAGATTTCTCCCGTTCAGAGTTTTCGCCAAAGACATTTTTTGGCAATTCGAAGGAGACGGACGACAGTTTGCCATTTCTATCATCTTATCTCAAACTGAGCGTGCGTGGTTGTGGGTGTTTCACGAATCAGTGCTTCTCTTCATTGAGTGTTTTTGTCTCCGGCTATTGTTGTATAATTCAAAGCGGAACAAACGAACGAGAAGCGGATATCATCATGGCATCCAAACTTCGACGAACACCACTCTTTGGATATGATGGAAACTTGGGCATTCCAATTCTACCTTCCTCTGGCACTAAGCCCAAATCCTCCAACTCAAATGGATCCTACACATACCAGGTAAGCTAATGAGGCCATGTTATTGTATATTTGTTGTCTAAGAGGACACTAACAATGATGTATGAGTTTCAAACGACATACAAGAAGATGAGAGAGAGAGAGAGAAAAAAAAGTTCACAATGAAAAAATTCTCAGATTATGGTCTTTAGCGCAAACTAATAATACTCTAATCCTGAACGATTGCTTCATTCTCATATAAACTTGTTCGGACATGTAGCTGTTAGTAAAAGCTAATTGCTAGCGAAGATATATAACTATTTTGGTCTTACACAGCAATGGCATCCGTGTCGAAATGGAGACTTTCTTTGGTCCTTGAGAGGTAGTCTATTATAAGTATTGGACTGAAGGCCTGCTTGAATCGAGATTCGTCGAATCATGCAAAGTGATTTCGAAACAAGTGTCCAAATTAATCTTGGAACAAATTGCTCCTTAATTGTGTCTTCTGTGTGAGCATTTCTCCATCTCTTTCGATTCCTGACTGGCCTCTGCTCTGACTCCAATACGAGACACTACTCACACTCGTCACACATGCAACAAAGCTTTCAGCTCCAAAGCCATCAATCTCATTGTAACAATCTCGACAATCGAGAGTAAAATACCCTGGTTTTTGGTCAACAAATTGCAACCAAGACTACATAACATCCCATGTTCTTTGGCCATGGATCTAGATCAGTGAAACCAACCAGGATCTAGAGTTTTATCATAATCATGGTCTCTCGTGTAGGTAGAGATTGAAATGGCAATTTCATACCGGATGATTGCCATTGATCTGGATGTTTATCTCGGCTTGAAATGAGCCCCATGCTTCAGGAGAAGAAGAAGGGTAGTGATCTATATTGCTCGCTGATTGCTGTACAATGATCAAGTTTCTCCCTAATGACTGACTGACTGACTGACTGAGCGCCTCCTTACCAATCTCTCCATCCATTCCTCCAACCATCTCGGGATGAACCATCAATCGAATGGCGACTCGTTCGACGAGTACCTGGTTGAAGTGAGACAGATAGTTTTCCGAACCATTGACAAGAAATGACGCACGAGGATACTAGAGCTAATCTATTTTCTATCGAGAGGGATCACTGGGCAAGAATTGGAATCCATCATGGTTATTCAAGCGAGAATACCAGGCACATCTCTATCTCTTATGGAGAAAGTGTCGCAAATATTCCATAGCATCCTCATCATTTCGAAAACCACCGAGTCAGTCAGTCTCAAATGGATTGTTTTGTTCTCGCGAGCGATCAGAAATATGCCATCTACGTACGAGTACTCCATGCCAGGTAGTTTTGACCAGAATTGAGGAATTTGTATTGGAAATTGCAATCCCATAACAAACCCGACATCCTTCGCCTAATCCTTCGAATTTGAATTGGCATTCACATTTCCGGCTCAGTGGGCTAAACTTCAAATTTGAATACCACTTGGCGGCCATTAATTTCTCACGCTGGGATAAGAATGGACGATTGACTTCATTTACGTAATACAACAATGAATTTGGTTGCTTATCACTCGCCTGAGAATGCAAATGGTTCATGTATTGTACTACAAAAAGGTCTTGATCAGCTTCCATTTCCAACATGAGAGCGATCTTGGATTCTCAGATTCTTGGGCAACTAACACGATTAAGCATTTTGCAAATCGCAACAACGGAACAAATTTAATTCTAAGATAGGCCATGTGGTCAATCCATGCTAAGCAAATAAACCAACGCAAAGCAACGGACGTCGTCGACATTTTACGTTAATAACGGGTTGGGACCATGTTTTGCAATACGTAATTATCAATGTTTTGCGGCTCATTATCATGCCATATGACGTGGACTTGGGTATTCTCCGATCCCTAATCAAGATCCATTCTCCTCCAAGAAAGGCCTCGTGGCTTTGGGTTTTCATTGTGATTAGGCACTCTCCCACTCAAAAAGAAGTGCTAGACTCGATGCATCTCAACATGGTCATTTGTAGGTCTTCCTGCAGGACAAGAAATGTACCTTCGGAAGCGATGCGAAATGGAGTGATGAAAAAAAAGAACTGTTCTTGTTTTGTTCATCCAGAAGGTCCCTCAAAATCAAGAGCATTTCACTTGGGAGTACTGTCAATAGCCAAGGTGAAATACGCGGTTACTTCCTTCTCCATTGTCATTGACACGCAAATAGCCCACATTGAGTGAGTGCCTTTAGGTCTCTTCACTAATGATGCCTGTGGTCATACCTGAGGTTGGCTAAATGCTCGTGGAAAATCATGGAAATGCACTTCAAACACCTTGTGTTATATGGCAGTTCCGCAAATACAGTGCAACAATAACAACGCTTGGCATTGCAAGGAATTACATTTATTAATGCAAGTGACATTGGAGTCACAACCAGTGTGCTTTGGCAAAAACAAACACTTTCTCTAGGACAAGGACAGCCTTGATCGGCATCAATTAGCGAGTTCTGTTTCAAATATTACATTTGATTGGCAATTTTTGATCCCAACATGCTTTTAGCTTGTGCAGAGTTTCATTTGTATGAAATCGTTCTTTGTTTGTTCATCTTTATTCATTTACAAACTATTTTACGTGTTATCAGAACACAAACATGCGCTTAACTTTCGCTTCGAAATGTCGAAGCTGTCAAGCACCATCTTTCAAAATTAGTTTCATAAAATGTGCGATGGAATGCCAAAAGAGAATTATTATTGATTGGTATGAAAGATTTCCTCAAGATGTTTTAGGGTCTAAAACTCTAAATCTTCCGTAGTTTATTTTTGCCAAAATGTGTTTTCAATGCTGCTTCGGTCGTCCTTGTAAATGTCTCATATAAGCTAACCTTGCACCCCATGTTGTAACAACTGACGTCCAAGATTCTCACCCAACCCTCAAAAACAGAAGAACAAGGCCAATTGACAAGTTTCATTGCCTCCGAAAGTGCGTCTTCTATTACATTTTCCTCATTGTACTCTCATCAATCTGTTTCCCGATCAGATAGTTATTTTATTCAAATTGAATAGACCCTAAACAACATACTGGTTAAGCAGATGTGTGACGGATTCCAAACTGATAAGTTACTCATTCAACCAGGGAATGATGCAAAAAGATGGGCTGATAATTCGCTACTCCTACATGGTCAATATTTATCAGAAGGCCATAATTATTGCCAGTTAATTACTACCTCCCATCTTTCAGGCCAATAGAAGCTCACCATGCCTCCAAGGCTCAAAGAAAGAGCGAAGCGGCTTTTTTATTATCCTGCCCCCTTTTCGAGCTTCGGCGGCATTCATTAATCCATTTAGGCGCTAGCTCTATAAAAAGAGAAAAAATGTGGGACAAGCAAAAATGGTTTTAGCCAAAATTTGAGCAGCAAAAACACGGTTGGAGTTGAACTTGACGTGTGCGTGGGTAGAAGATATTGCCATTATGTCATTAAATCGTATCCTACTAGTAGAACAAAGACAGACAAGAGCAGCCATACGTACTGGTTGCAAACTGGAAAATGAGTTGCTTCCCTTCAGACTTATCTGATGGCTGAGAAGACACGACTTCCCTCTAGACAGTCAGATCTTTCAAGTTGGCGAACACACCTCAAGATTTTTATGGATACAATTCAAGCTAATGAACGAGGACCATAGAAGGAGAGGAGGATGTCTTTGTCTGAGATGTTGCCATTAGACCGTCATATTCGACGGTCTACTCGCAATCTGTCATTAGAATAAGAAACACTTAAGATTGTTGGATCGATTTTCGTTCAAGTGACAGGCAGACAATGTCAGGATTCGGCTAGGATCAGTTTACCATATCCTATGGGAATCCAGCGTTACGTCTTAATAAAGATAATCGACTTCAGCCAAGAAATCACTTCCCCCTTGGCTACCTTTCCTTCACCTCCCTCTTCAAGGATGGTCTGACTTTTTTCTTCGGGCGTGAAACGATTTTCTCATAAAGTTGCATCTAATGATGTTTTTTTTCAATATGGAGATGAGTTTGGAGATTCCATTTGTTCTGCCCTTTGAAAGTCAAGCACTTAACAATATCCTTGACAGTTCAAGAGGGAATAGCAGTCAGTTCTTATCACCATCAGGGTTGGATGAGATTCTTTTGAATCATTGCCAATGACAGTCGAAGCGACGACGAAAAGGCCCAAATCTTTCATCTTACCTTGGCCAGTCTTTGGCGCGAAGCAAACGACTCCACCCAGTTTGTCATATTACGACCTCTCCTCAACGTAAATTACGGAAAAAAACAGTTGGGAGGCCCAACCATACGCAGAAATGGTTGAATAGATGTACTTTTTTTGTAAAAATGAATCGTCTCATTCCACAAGGTCTGATGCAAAAATTGCACAAACTCTGCCAAGCTCACTCACACTCATCCCATCACGTGAGTAGATGAAGAAGAAGACGTCTAATGCTTGCTGTCTCATTCATGTTCACGATTAAATTACACATCTGTCAGTCATCAACCCAAACCCTGAAGGAAACTGTAGGGGAAAACGATTACCATAATCATTTTGAGCTGAAATCGCATCCGAGGAGGTGAGTGACTTGTACAATGTTTGCCGAACGATTTCCGAGGAATCCTCTTCTCACTTCGGAGACTTTTGCGGCATTACGTCACAATTTCATCTCAAGTGAGCAATGCAAGACACTTTGACGCTCTTTGCTACAACGAGTCTTCCTTCGAAGGGCCTGAAAATCGGCTGCTGAAAGTACAATGACGTCGATTCGGGCGAAGAAATCTGTTCTGGGAAGACCAATCCAGGTCATTTGACTTTTCTGTGTGTTCGTAGTAAAGCTAGAGGGGTGGGATCACTTTTAAGTTTCGTCAATACTTCAGGTTGTCAATTTGTCGGCTTAAAATCTACGACAATAGGCGGATACCTTTGGGATTTCGAACAGAAGTTAAGAACCGTAGAATGAGAGAGAAAGAGAGAGATGGAGTTTTCTTTGTTTATTGCGAACAATGCCGTCAATGAAGTGAGACAGACGGATTGTTTAAAATTGAATGGCCCAATCTATCTTGGCCATGGATTTGGGAAGAACACTTTGAAACCTGAACGGAGAGGCATTTTTTGTAAAATAAATGATGTGTTCAAAGCTAACGAGAAAACTAGGGAGATCGTCTTCAGTACTGACTTCCTTTGTTTACATTCCCTAGATGACCAAGTTCCTTCTTCTTCACAACTTCCTTTTAAAGCGAATCTCATCGTTCTGACGCGGGCAAAAAATCCGCACAAAAGACCTTCGTGACACTGTCCTTGACTCCTTCCGTTTTCCGCTAAAACTCTTCTGCTAGGTTATGCATAATGCCTTTCCATTCATTTCATTTACTTTTTGTGCCTTTGGCTGGACAACCACTGTCTTCTGAGATATTGTATTATTGTACATTGTGGTACAGGCGTGTCACTGCCATTGTTCTAGACAATCTTCACGTGCATTTTAAGTCAAGAAATGAGGTGCATCTTGTTCGTTCAGACAAAGTTGAACGAGTTTGTTAGGGCTTTGTTTTTTGGCCACCCCCCTCGGTTTTTAATGAAAAAGTGAGGACAAAACTTTCTTGGCAGAACAAATGCTCGTTCATGGCCAAGGTCTGACTTTGGACGCTTCACTGCAATTCATCCCCATCATCCCAATCATCATCATCATTACTATTATGATTATTATCATCATTAGGCTAAGGAATGGTAAAGAAAACATTCTCCCTGGCAAACACACACCAAGTCAAAACACATTGTCACTCTCCCAAGACTTGGAAACCCCGTGTTGTATGGTTGGTTGGTTGGTTATTTCTCATGATGTTCTCTGTGGTGATCTACAGCTATTTAGTTCCTCTTAATGGTCGAGGTTGCTATTTGCCCAAATGAATGCCTCTAGGAAGGATACATGTTCGTCCGGATGTTGGACAATGACAGATGGAAAGGACAGGATTCCCGATGACCTTTATTCAGGCACTGATTCTAATTAGGAACAATGCTCGCCAGGCGCAGTGAATTTTTGGGATCCAGCTTAACAAAAGAATGCCAAACAAAGTTTGAAAAACGTCATGAGAGGTCACTTGGATGCACTTTAATTCTTTCTTTGTGGAGGAACTTTCCAATGCAATCCTTCGGAGTTCATAACAACAAGACAACTCAACACTTTTCGGGTGCACTCTACGGTATATAAAATCATTGAAGCAACCTTAAAGTGTAACAAGAGCGAGCTGTCATTGGCGGTCACATCAACCAGGTCAAGCAAGGTGAAAAAATATGAGCGAATTGTGCGATATGATCCAGAACTTCCAGAATCCAAGCAACACACAGATGAATAGAGACCTAATTTACTTGGTTGCCTGCACCTGATTCATACTCTGGGGAGGCAGAGTTGGAGACTGGAATTTCTCAAGCCTGTTTTCTACGGAACAACTCTGTCTTCTTGGGTGACATGATGATTACGGCTAAAGGAAGAGCTTGGGTAAACTTTGATTTGATCTCAGATGACAACCTGGTTGTCTTTGAACCGATGAACTAGACCTGTCAAGACACTTGCAAGCCCTCCGAGATGACTTGGCAAAGCTCGAGTGCTAATTTATCTTTCCCCTTCAAGGAAGCTTGAGCAAAGGGTCTCTCGTTTCGATCAACAAACACATTCTCACGCCGGAGAAGTTAGCAGTAAAATCTGAGGCTTTCCTGTTGGCCCCATTCGAACCAACGAGATGGCTCTTAACAAGACAAATTAACGGGCACAAAGTGTCGCTAATTTTCCAAGAGAAAGACCCATTTTGAATCTAATGTCAGCCAATCTAAAATTGCGCTTTTTCCAATATTCTCAGGTCCGATCAAGACCCAATGTCGTAAAGAGGATATACCTAATGGCCTGTTTCGAGTTGGATTTTTAGCCGTGTTGTCATAGTGGCCCTTGTTTATGCTTTGGGGGTCAAAATCTTGGGTTCAATGACGTCCTTTTGACTGGCATGGAACTTTGACAACGAATGCTCTTCAAGCAAATCCATTTACACTTCGTCATTTCTGGGATTTTTGCAAAAGCCCTGCTAAATGTTGCACTTTTGACGGTTATAAATTCCTGTCAGCGCGTAAGTTATTCACTTCGAGAGAGTAATGTGGACTTTTGCATGGGGAAAAGGTCTTTTCCAGAAAATTGAGCTTGTGGCAATCAGAATCAATGCTCGTGCTGGATTGTCCCTTTGCAGCCAAGCTTGACATTCTTTGGAAGCCCACAAAGAGCTTCTTCGAGGAAACCTAATCTGTAAAAGGCAGAATAGAATTCTCCGATTGGACATCTGATCTGAAACTGCACATAACTCTAAAGAAAGATGAGCACCACACATCACCTCAATATAATTTACTTCTTGGGCATCTTGTGTTCGTCAAAGGTTGTTTCGGTAACAAATTGTTTCATTTAGAATCCTAAGGTGTAAAAGTGCCATGGTAATTTCACGTACAAGCAATCATCAGAAGTACAGAATTGCAAAGAGTTTGAAATGAAGTATTTTCTCATTTTTACATGATTTATCCTTCTTCAAGTCACAAATGAAACCAGTGCTCCACATTTTGAATTCCCTTTGAATGAATTACCAATCCATCATGAGCTAGTAAAACGTTCTATGACATTAATATTAACTTCATTGAAAACCTGTGAGCTGGTTGCGTTCGTTCAAACCGTGTCATTGTCTTTGGTTACCACATTATCTATCTAAATGCATAATTTGCATCCTCGTTTCTTCCTCCCACCTGAACTGGTTTCGGGTCAATGTCCGGATCACGGACGGGGGTAGGTAATCGTCATCTCGGGATAGCAAATGACCGAGCTTGCTTCAAGCCAATCAAGTCTGGAAGTACGTACTCGGCAATTTGAATTTGATAAACCCACGAAACAAAAGTGCCCCCCTAGAAGGAGGAACCCAAGAAGAGGTTGATGAAATCATCGTCTAAACGAGTGAGTGTGTGGGAACTCTCAATGATGAAATCGAGGGTCACCAAGACTTCAATTAAGATCAAGAGACACAGTTCGCCCATTTGAGATGTATCCGTTTTCAACATCCGTGCAAAATCTGTGTCAATCTTCTTCTAGAGTACAAAGCTTCTCACTGAATATTCAGTATCAAGGAAAATTTCATCACAAGCTGAAAACCAAAGGAGTACACCATTCGAGTATTCTGCCCCTTCGGGTCATTCCAACTAAGGTCCACATAGCGTACGAGGGGCGTACCAAAAAGAATCCAAATGGCTTAACAACTTGAAAAGAGTAAGATTGATGTTACCAATCATTAAAAGCCGTTTTTGGACGTGAGCATGGTCTCGAGGTTTAACCTATTCCCAGTAGTGCAACTGCTCCTTGAAGCAAGTAGCCAAGGAATCTGTAGGGCTGTTTTTGCTGACCCTTACTGGAGTTTTCTGAAGGCCCTTCAGTTTTTGAATGTTGTTTTTTACCAGCTCTTTTTCCTGTATGGGAACAACCAAAAGTTGTAAAATGCCATATCCAAATAACATGGTAATCAGTCCACAATTTGGGATCTTTTGTGGATCTCAAAGACTTTGGTCTTCAAATTTTTGAGCGCGAAAAAGTGGTATCCTTCTTCCGGCGATCCTGTGGGGCACAAGGAAGCCTTCAAGATCTTTTAAACTATACCACAGGAAAGGGCACTCCTTGACGGCATTGTCAAAATGGTCTCTTGCCATTTTGACTCAACAAGGTCCCTCACAGGCTCAATCTTGTCAACCCATGACGCTTAATTCTTCAAATCTTAATTTCACTGATTTTTGCGCCCACATCTTTCTTATCTTTTGGTCAAAGTCGGCAAACTTAACTAAAATGGAGAGCGTTGGCTTCTTAGATAATAGTCAATGTGTTTTTTCCATCTTTTATGATCGTATTGGCCTTGTACAAAGCAATAACGAAGTCGCGCATGGAGATAGTTTGGCAAAATTTCAGGAGGGGTCGCTCAATTCCTTTTTTTTGACGGCGTCAAATGGGGTCAAAAACAGGATTGTCAAAAAAATGCTTATGACACAAATTTACTGGCCAAAACTCTGAAATTTCACGTGATACTTGGTTTTTTTTGGTTATTGGTTGTGTGGATCATCGTTTGCATTTTTTTTGGTATACCCCTCTTATTGCAGTATCTTCATCCGCATTCGGTGTGCTAGTGTTTCTATCTGTTCATGCGTTCATTCATCGTGATGCTCGTTGCTCAGGTAGTTTTTTTTTCTCGTGGGCCCACTCGCTTGTTGTAGTCGGGGCTATTTTGTTTACCCTTCGACTTCCTTGACTTGATCTCTTGACATCGGATAAGAAATCTGATTGCGTGAACCGTGATGGAAAAATGCTCGACTTCTTGAATTTTTTCCCGATTCGTCCATCCAATCGGTTTATCAGGTGGAAAAAAAATCGGGAACCGCTCTTCTTGCGGATGAGTTTGAACGCAAATCCCGAGAAGAGGGAATTCAGGCAAAAAGTCGTGCAAAAACTAACCTCAACCTCGATGTCAAGCAGCAGGATGATTTTCAATCACCTGGTTTCCAGGAAGCTCAACAAAAAAAAGCCAAATGACTAGCAGACCCAATATAATTGATGAGAAATTAAATCGAATAGCAAGTATCGTACAAACTGAATGGAGGCACTTGCGT
Source organism: Tigriopus japonicus (assembly GCA_010645155.1). Taxonomy (NCBI): domain Eukaryota; kingdom Metazoa; phylum Arthropoda; class Copepoda; order Harpacticoida; family Harpacticidae; genus Tigriopus; species Tigriopus japonicus. The sequence goes on from CM021319.1 coordinate 3,321,198, forward strand.
TACCACGAGAACTTCGTGACATTGCCTTCCTCATTGATGGCAGCACGAAATCAACTCCAACAATTGAGAATTGAGTTTGAACCCCTAAGACACACGGAGAAATTCGATTTTCTCATCCGGCCCGACATCAATTTTCAATTTTCGACTGTCTGACTGACTGACAGGGTCTTCTCACACTTTGATAGGAAGACCTCCCCTGTTCAGAGCAATTCAAGTTGGAAATAACTCTTGACTGCGTTAGTCAGTGATGCATTAAATGTTCACGTATTACCTCTCAAAAGCGACCATGTCGTTAATGAGGTCACCTGCGGGTTATCGCCGGTGCTTCTGGAGAGGAAAATTCAACAGAATTGCACTTTCTTACGTAGTTGCTCATCATCATTATGATGATGATCGTCATCGCCATCATCACCTTCGTTCCCATCTGGGTGACTGAACCTGACTGAACCGTAGTATGAAGAAAGTACGTGGCGCACGGAACGTGATACAACACGGAAAGCTCCGTATTGCAGCAGTTCTTTTCCTTCCATGAACACCAACAGACCAACCAACCAACCGCTCATATCCAATGGATCTGGCTGAGTTAATTTTCACTCTATTGTGTTGATGATGTGGGTACCCAAGTCCTCTCATCTGCAACGTAACAATGTACTCTTGGTCTGCACCTCTCATTGCCTCTCTATCCATCCATCCATCCAACCAACCATTCTTCCACTAACTGATGAAAAAAAACCTGGCTTGCCAAAGCGCAAACGGGAGAACATATTTGAAGATCTCTTAAGCCCAAATCAAGTCGACCATACGCATTTTCAGGGAATCTACGTCAAGCAGTTCAATTTGGTTCATTTATGATTGCATTCACCGGAGATCTCAACGCTCTCCATCTGACAAAGATGGAGAGTGTCGAAGTTCATTTGAGGTTTGGACCCTCAAGCTTCGATTTGGTTGACTATGTAACCTACATTACGAGTGCAACCACGGTATGATTCGATGGAGAGGTAGCAAAAATAGAGCCATCCATCATTAGCCCAGAGTCGTTTTTCAGACGGAGGAGATTGCCCCCAGGAGAAAGGTAGTCATTTGCAGTGGGCCCATTACACAATGATGAGGCTCTTTAATTCATGATTGGGAAGCAACAACCTCACTTACTGAGCCTGCTCTCCCGACGAACGATACGATGCGTCTTCAATCCCATTTCTAGCCGCAAAACATGATTAACACCAGTTTGTCCAAAGACGGTCATTTTTCTCCTTGCCACCACAATCTACTTTGAATCTCCGAGCAAAAAGCTATTTATTCAAAGGGCCCTTTTTGCTTTTCTCTCTCTTTCTCTGGCACTTGGTAGTTGGCTCAAAGGGTTGTCAGACCAACTTGGGAGATTCTTGTTTCCTCCCCACCTTGACATTCTTTACTTTCGGGATTGATTGATGGTGCTCGTCTGATGGCTTTTATAATCTTTATTGATTATTGTGGTCTTCAGTTGGCTCCTTTTATCTTTGCCTTTAAATGGGCTTTGCGAGATGAATAAGCGCGCCAAATTCAAGATCTCCGGTGAAAAAAATCGGGATGAGTCTCCTGGTTGCTTGAAGTTGCCAATTTGCTCACAATGGCTCGTTTATCATCATCTGACAAGACATTGCCGTCCTTTGGTACTTCATCAATATTCAAAGGTAATTTGCATTTCCTAAGCAAAAATGTTCCTTTTTCCGTTGGCCGTTTTCTCTCCGGAAAGAATCGTTTCAAAGGTGTTTCAAATTTGGAAGGGTTATGAAGAATTCGATTTTCTTGGTACACATTTCATTTAAGCTCATCCCCTACCTGCCAAGAGGCTTCATTAACATTTGGCTTTGGGCCCATTTAGACCTACCTCATTTAGTGATAGATCTGATAGACATTATCCAGATTTGAATGTGAAATGGAGTGAAAGTCAAAATTAGAATGTCTTGAGAAGCACAGACAAACCCTAGTCTATTCCACTGACCTTCACTCCTTTTTTGCTCCCATTCAATTACAGAGTATTCAAATGAGGATTGCCTCGTCACCATTTGACTTGTACACTTCAAAAGGAAAGGTGGCGATGCAATACTTTAGTGCTAGCATTCAGGACTTGATTCCCTGAAATACCAACAGAGCTAGACAGGCAAGGAAGGACCTTTCGATTGGGACTCGAAAATAAGACATCCATTCGTGGTGTTCAAACTCATTGAAAACGGAGTGTTGGATGGAACATCTGTTCGCCAAGCTATCGGATAAGCAGGCAAAGCCATCAACACCCTTTGGATAACCTTTAACAATCGGGTGTGGTTACTTGCTTTTTAGTAATGCTTTAACAAGGATTAATGACCGATCCAGCGATAACGTCCATCTTGGAGAGTTGGTTAGCAACACACTACAACTTTTTATCCAGGATCATGAAACAAGAGAGTTCTTCATCAATTCAATCCGAAATAGAAACTGGGCTTGCTATATTGGCACTCTGACCTAATTTATGGCTTTAATCAGCTCTCAGTTCATGTGACATCATTCCATACAAGGGCTGAATACGAAAATAATGACGAACACTCTGATCTCCCTCCTCATGGTGCCATTAGTCAGTCGACTTCTAACTTCTACCAACGATTGAACACAGGAAGCTTTGTCTGAAATTTCTTTTCGCCTCTCGGGATCGCCTCTCTGTCGATCTCCAAGATGAAACGTTCAATTCACTCGAGTGCAACTGATTTCTTCTGCTGATGATCTTACTTGGAAAATGCGGAAGTGGGCGTTTGTTATCCAATGTGTGACTACTCCAACTCAATAAAAATCTAGACAAGTTGTACGAAGTAAATGATGACTGGAAGAAGAAAACGACACTTGCCAATGGGACCAAATGACTCGTTGAAATTTCTACGCTTGATCATGACAAGATTTAAGAGTAACCTGTCTACAAATGCCACTAGTACAGTAGAGATCACACTACTTGTACGTAGGGGTGGTAAAGCTCGATTCGGCGAAAATGTTCTGCTATTCAGACGAGAATGTAACTCGGAATAGAAAACCACTGAACAAATGTTTAATCCATGTACCTGATTGCAAAGTGCAGATACGGACTTTTAAGTTGCTCTTGCCGATTTGCCGATTTTTTAGACGGAGCTTCGTACTCAAGGAGAGGTTGTTCGTGGTTCTTGAAAATTGCTCATGAACTTGAACTTGCAAAGATAAGGCGGCTCAGAATCTTGATTTTTTGGGGGGGATAGATCACCACCATTGGACCCAATATGGCCTGTGCAGACTATTAAAGACTTGAGAAGGGCCAATGTGCAGCCAACCTTGACATTCTCCGATCATTTTCTCCATGTTTCTCTCCTTGGAACCTGTAATTGAACAACCTCTTTAGGAGTTATCTTAATCGGATATCTACCCTCGAGACATCAAGGAGAGGCTGTATCTTCTCTGGGTAAACGAAACATTCAAGGACTCTGAACCTTGGGAAGTCTCTCCATGGGCAGATTTTCGACGAAAACAAACCACTGTTTCCCCCATTCCCTTACGCTCATTCATGATCTTTGAATCCTTTGCCATATCGAAGACAATGAATGCTTTTCTACGACATCTGAAAGATATGATTGTGCCTCAAAGTTAGAAAGAGGTGGAGTAAGTCTCAGAAGATGTAGCGCACAAAAAGCCCGGACAGAATTACCAACTTAAGGGCGTGCCAGGTCTGCTTGTTTGACGCTGGATTTGATGCCGCATTCATAAAACTCCTCTTTGTGAGTGAAATAATTTCCTGGTCAAATAACAATTCAAAACAACGAGGTAAGAAGTAAAAGGGGGATTAATTATGGCGTCGTAAAGCAAAAATATCTCACACTGCATATTTTCCCCATGATCTTCAATAGTGTCAAGTGCTTGATTGCTTTCACATACAATAGATCTAGAGGTTTTATCTTTGCCACATCGTCTTACATAACACAACCATTTGTTCGTGAGACAAATCTTAGATCAACAAAATGATTCCTCTAACAAAAGAGATGATTGGGCTAACATTTCAACGTTTTTAGGAGGTAATGCACAAATCTTGTGGAGACAAAATACCCCACATCTGTTCATCACTCGAACTTTCGTGACTCTCTGTTAACAGTGCATCATTCAATCCCTTCCCTAATTAGGAGCAATAGCAATAAAGTATCACAATTGTCGTGCACTAATGTTGTGCTCCTTCACGTGAACCACCTCATTATAACTGCTCTAATTCATGCCTTTTCAAAACAATAACGACGTAACCAAGACATCATTTATTGCGCAAGATTGATCTTTAAAATCTCGTACATTCGTGTTCAACTTGGATGCACAGTTGTTATTTCGTCTGAAACGCATCAATTAGTCTATTTTATGTGATGGGTGCAATTTTTACTTGAAACGCCCTCTAGCGGGTCCTTTAACAACCTACGCAGGATGGTATGAGGCTTAGATTTCTGTTATTCTTTCCTCGATACGAGTTCAAAATGAGATGGTTCGATTTCTCCTCTCCATGAAAGATCTGTGAACTTTAAATTTGAAACTAGTGGGAAGGAAAGTATAGGTTTCTTTTCACTTTTTGTGACGGTAGCGACATTTCTGTCGATTCCTTTCCTGGCTCTACAGATTCTGAGACCTTCTATTGGCTATTAAACGTTAGATCCAGTCGCCCACTCACCATATCCACGCCTCAAAACCATTTGGTCATCATCAGTCACAAGCGTTGAACAAACCGTTTCTATTCAAAAATGTCTCTTGGCTACGTCGAATATCATGCTAGATGACCCAAAGATTACATCTCGAAACAGTTTCGCGAACTTATTCCACCTAGGTTTTGTGACCATCTTAATTCGAAAATGTCCTTGTCATTTTTAGTTTTGGGTCCATCAATTTTCAAAGCCTAATCACAAAAGAACAAAATATGAACAAACATCTATCTACTAGCAATGGTAGTACGAATCTCAACTTGTGAGCGATTTCGTTGTACAAAAGTTTAATAGTTTGAAATGATTTAGTCTCGAACAAATTTTCCTGATCTTGAAGGAGGCAATAAATGGTCAAACCATTCAATCGTATAAACCCAGGTTTGGGCCAATTAGCCAACTAGACGGAAGTTGCAAGTAACATTTCCAAGCATCATCTTAAAACAAATACCATAATTGCCATCTCAATGAGAAACGTTTCATGAAGGAGCCTCCTGATGTGAAATGTATTCAATAGTCCTCTGTTGGTTCGTCGTTTGCGTTCATGACGGGTCCCCAATCGCATTTAAAGTTCAAATAAATCTTCACCACACACATCACCCATGTTTCGCAAAGCAATCATCATGATCCAACGACGTGGCTAATCCGTAAAATTGAAATCTACCCTCCGCTTTTGTAATCCTGAAGGGGAAGGGGAAGGAGAAGGAACACAGAGAGAGAGGACGAGGAATAAATATCAATTGGCAGGCCAGATTGGATTCTTCGTCGTCGGATTGAAGTGCAATGTCATTGAGCTTCGTAATTAAAAGTTGGAAGTTGCCTCCTGTCAAAACAGAGATCTACACCGAGCTTGTATTATTATTATTCCGGACTCACGCACGCACACGCCTACTCTCGACTTGTCCGGAAATAGAACTGGTAGCAAAATGATGCAGGAGGTTCCGTGTTACTAATGATCTGTGGAAAAAACGAGATCGTGATGGTTGCAAACCAAATCTTGCTAAAACCTGCCTACTAATCTTGGCGCATTTTTTTTTCAATTTAGAGTTTTCACGAGTTCTCTCTTTATTATTTTAGGTAAGGCTCGAAGACTCGTTTCCGGAGGAAATCCGCAGGAAATACAACACCAGTTACCAATTTAATAGTAAATTTGTATGAGAAAAGATCTCTCCCTTCGATTGAAATGTGTGAAACAGAATATTCCTATGGTAATCATAGGGTGGGAATGCCAACGTTGAAATTAACTTTTCTTTTAATTTTAATATTTTTTGGTCTTGAGGTCCTTTTGGTATGTTTGAAGACCACAGACATGAGCAACGGCATCTGGTTGTTCTTATTAGTTTAGAAAGCAAGTCAGAGTTAAGAATAGATCTTTTAAACTCAAAGGGTGACAAATTACATGGCATAAAATATTTCTAACTGTACGTAACAAATACGGAATGGACAACTTTGTTCATGACTGTTTCGGCTATTCAACCACTTCTTAACTATTTTGATGGAAATTTTGACCGTTTTCACCACCTTCAAAGCGCATACGTTTCATAGGAATAAACAAAGTAAGAGTCTCAGCTGCCGTACTAGAGTATTTTTAAGTGATTCTGACAATACAAATTCGATCTATGAAACAATGAGAACATTGAAGACAAATTTAAGCTTAACACTCTAGAACACAGTAAGAAAGTTTCGTTATCGGAATTTTAGAGATACGCTCCGCGCAACCTTTTCTTGCCATTTTTTTTGGTGTAATTTTGTACTTACTGACTCTGGGCTTGCTTGCATAGCCCTTTTTTGGCACTACTTGTAAGGGCCCATCGTTGAATCCTAGGGTTTGCAGTTGGTTCTCATGTTTCTCGTTATGAGCCCGTGAAATGCTTTCAAAGGCATGTCGATCAACCATGAGTACCCCACTCATGTAGGTGTTGATGGGGTCAAAGAGGCAATAAAAGTCGTCAGGACTGCCACAGTCAAAAAGAAAACATGATCCACTCTGTTAATAGAGAGTAGAGAATGCATTCCGTTAGTGGGTGATTGGTTTTTTTTACTGCTGTCTTATGACGGGCTTGTCTCACCTTTTGATCCCACACAGCTGTATTACACAAGGGCGTCTCACAACAGTATTTCAGACAGAACTTAAAAGTGTCCAACTCTGTGGCGTTCAGGAACACTGCCCCTAGATCAATGGAGTCGTTCATTCGAATTATGAGCTTTTCGTTGACCTCGAAATTGTCTAGACAATGTGATCCAGTCAGACTTTCCGAGAGAATTGGACTCTTTTTTGTTCTCATCATCGGCGATGATCGCAACAAGTTGGCCAGTTGCTCCTCTTCTTGGACACTTAAAACTAAGTCCAGACACATAACACATATAAGGAATACGCCCAATTGGACTTCCATTCTTTTGGGAGACATGTCACTTAATATAATCCAAGTACGTAAATCTGATACCACAAGACAGCTGTTGCTTGAGTTCTCCGAGTTCCACCTGCTTTAGTTCGTTCTCTCCTTCGCTCTCTGTCTTTCTCTCTTTCCTTGTTTTGGAAATGGTTGCAACCTCTGAGGAGGGAATGGAAAGGTTCCCGAAGCCCACCGACTCAACGCGTTTGATTGAGAAAGGCTTTTTCGCGCCTTCAGTTCACGAAGGATGTGGCGTTTCTTCGGAATTCTTAAGGATATGGTCGTGCTACGTCCAAAATTGTTTGTAACTAAATAGGTTAGATAGAAAAAATATACCATTCATTTGAGAAAGGCCAATTTTGATCTGTTTCACGAAATAAACGGCAGTGTCAACCAATTTAACAGGCTAGGCTCAATAGAGGGCGCTACGATTCGTATAAGATCTCGAATGCTACGCCCTCTACTCTTTCTACGTACGGTAGTTTGAAGCGTTCGAAGCTAAAAGAATCTTCGAAGGGAACCAACAATCCGCCACCGCCAGTCCAAGATTGGAACATTAAGGGGTGAAAGGGAAAGTAACGCATCTCAACAATGGACGTAAGGAAAATCAATCCTAGTCAATGGAAACAAACATGTTATTGCACGCACAAAATTTAGTCCCAAGTCGTGTGGGTTAATTTGCTATTTCTGGATAAAAGGAAAAGAGAAAAGTTTCAAGATGAGTCAGGGCTATTTTCCTCCTCCTCTCCTCCCAACTGAAACCAAACCTACGTTCAAGTCAATGGAGTGAAACCGCAAGTTGGATCTCTTTGGGCTTCAGACAAAGAAGGTCTGTGTTTTCAGAGCCACAATTCGGTCAAGTCTGGATGATTTGCTTTGGTGGTCCAGGCTAGAGAATTCCATTGGTCCAGCTCTCATTGAATCCATTTGAAGTCATTTATTTTCTCCCCACTCCGGATTCAAAAGTACAAGGTGATAAAAAAACCTCCTTTGGGTAAATTCCGGACGAAACTTTGTAATTCAGACCAACTGGCTTCCACACCCAAGGTAGAAACCAGCCTATGTCATTGGTATTCAGTGTTGGGCTTTTGGCAAAAGTCCAAAAGTTTACCTCCTAAATTCGGTTTTAACGAATCGCCGATGACCTGAGCTGCATCTTCAGTTTGGAGATATCCTAAATGGATTCAACGACATTCACTGAATATAGGTGCGTGTTTTTTCTACTTCAAAACTGTTAGAATGTAGGATGTAAATACACCAAGAGGACTCTCCCTGCCTTGCGGGTAGATACATCTAGGATGACTCAGTGGTGGTAGTGGTGGTAGTGATGATGATCTCCCGGTTCTTTCATGACCATCCAGGATGCCTCCATCGACACAACCATCAACTCCAACCATCCATGCCGGTCTGTCTGTCTGTCTAAGTATCTATCTAGCTGATCTAGCTCTCTCTCTCTCACACACACACACACACACACACACACACACATTCACACTCTGACGCAGACACTGTTGTGTGGGAGCTTAGAGCGAAAGGCCTGGTTTGCGAGATTGCGCACAAGCGCAAAGGGCTCTGTGAACGAAACCCTCGATGCCGGCCTCTTCTCAGTCTTTGCCGTCGGGAGCCGCGTTACTCAGCATGGACATGGACATGAGGGTCTGTTTGGATAAGTTGGAGGGTTCGGAAGCTCGACGAGGCCAGGAACGACACTCAGGAGGGAGGCCGGCATCGCCCCTCGACGAGTCTGCAGAGACTCGAAACTCCGAAACAGAACAACGAATGGAAAAGGAGACACTCGTGCACGTTATGACAGGTTTGCCATTTTGGCCTTGCAACAAATCCTTCAAGCAAATTTTGTGTCGAATTTTCGGTATAAAATCTCATTTGCTGGAGTTTTCAGGGTTCATGTGTAGCTCAGCAGTTTAGTCAAAGTGATCAATGGAATTAAACATGTCGTAAAGGCAAACACGAGAATCGGTTGGGTGGCAGCACTGATCGTTGCGCCTCGAGAGGAGTCGGCCATCCAGTTAGCTATCAGCGTTTGACCGTCTCTGGTGTGTGAATTTTGCTCGAGTTTGCTCATGGTTCTGCAAGAGATTCCAAAATTAAGGTTGTGATTGTGAAAAATTTCGATACAATTTACTGAGTGATAATAATTCGTGACAACGGAAGGCATCGCGACATAAGAAAAATCCAATCAACGAGTTTTAACTTCTATCTGGTAGGTTTATCATGGTGGAACGGGTTGGTTCTTTTCCATAAGGCTCGTGTCAAGGGGTCGCTCTCCTATATATGAAGGGTTTGGTTTGTCACTGGAAAATTTGCTCGCTTTTTACGACTGTTGACCGAGGTTTTGTTGCAAGCAGAGTTGTTCAACTCTGCAGCAGGGAACTTGTTGAAAGGGTTGAAGGTCAGATTATGTTTTAGTAGAATAGTTTTTGTTGCCTGTCAAGGAACAGTTCTTTGTGCTGGGATCCAAGTAGAAAGAATCATTTATTGCTACTTATCGAGGATGAAACAGGGATATAATCAAAAGAATTTGATTAAAAACATTATCCGTGCTCGTCCATTCGTAACAACTCAATGAGAATCAGTTTAAATTGAACATCCGTTTCAAACATGATGAGCCCTTTTAGACAGGATCTAATGCATCAAATGATAGGTGCTACCAAACGTTTGGAAAGGACTCACGAGATTATTGACAACTCCTCGGTGAGATTTTAAGTCGATAATCCTCGACTTAGTTTCGTCTCACCATGTTACGTGTCTCATTGCTACTGATGTAGCAAAGTAATAAACCGTCGTCTTCTAGATGTTGCTTTTGTTTTTGATGTTGCCCAGGGGGAAGGTTGATGAGAAGTAAATGGCAAGAAAATTTGGTTGTTTGACAATCGTGGTTGGTTAAGCTTGTCGGCTCAAGTTGGGATTTGAGGCCTGCTTAAGCTCAGGAGTTTGAATTCTACGATTTTTTCCCAGTTTTTGTGGGAAAATTGGCCTAGGGAGCTCATTCGAAAGACACACGCCATGGAATGACTAACATTAAAGAGCTCTGGGCGATGCATACACCACGCCAAACCATATTAAAACTATGTCAGACCGTGGAGGATAGCTGGAAGATTGCGGATAACATTCTATAATATTTGTATTTGATGGTAAAATCGACCAACCTGATTTGACACATTTGGACAATGAACGAAGTTTCTATTTGATAAAATATGATTTGGATTTGTGATGGAAGTGAAGCAGGATCTTTGTCTTCATTGCAGCTGTTTTCTTGATGCAGCATCTCAAGAAGGCTCTATTTGGGTTGGCAAAGAAGAGGATGAGAAATTTCATCTGTCAGAGAACGTAATAGAAGTTTGGAATTGGAAGTGGAGCCATGCAATTTCTTATCGATCATAGGTAGGATTCATTCAAAATCCCCCTCCCATCCCTGCAAATTCATTTCGATTCCTTCGGGTGTAACGAAATCAGAAGCCACTGACTGCCAAGACCGAATGGAGTACAACTAATGAAACACCGCATTTCCTGGAAGGAATCCTGAGAGCAATAAACAATTTGGCTGAACGCTCTTCGGATATTAGAATTGGTCCCTCGTGTGCGAAAGCGAAATGCAATATGAACCTTTCAGAGCCTTCCATGAAGTTCCTTCAAGGTTTGGCTTAAGCAAACCTGGCTTATACAGTAATTCTAGAAAAGCGAGCACTGGAATTGGATACAGACTTGGTCTTTGCCCATTCCTAATTGCCGGGCCTATACCGGAACTGCCAACCCGAATTTGACTTGAAGCGTCTCAAACACACAATTGCCATGACAATTGGTGGTTCAACACGAGAGAGAGAAATCCTCTTGCACCTATGTACGTGCAAGCACTTCATCTCATTTATAACCGTTTCTCTATACATGGTTAGGCGCATTTGAAGAATTCAATCAACTGCATGCACGTGTGGCAAATGCTCATTTGAATCGAAATTGCATCGTTAACCTCGATCTCAACACACAAGTATGAAATGGGCCAAATTACCTTACCAATTTGCGCACATTTCGTCCCCACCCCTCTATGAAAGTACTGCGAGGATCGTCGCTCAAAAATGCAGAGTTCGAAGGAACTGAATGAAATTAGGCATCGAACTCGCTGCCCAAGCAAAGTTCGCAAAGCTTAGATGGAATCTTTGCCTTTGCTCAACGAGCTTCATCGCCTTCTTCAACCGAAAGAAGACGATGATGATGAAAAGAACTCGTATCTCTTGGGCTCACCATAGATGGATGGGAAAGATACCGGGAAAGTTACACAATTAAAATTCCTGTCCATTTCTTGAATTAGGTTCATGTGAGCCCACTGAACCATTGATCATCCGCCTCCCCCTGAATGCCCCAGCAACTCGAAAACCACCCTTGGCTGTAACCGCCCTGAATATCTGACCAGGTGAAACGACGTTGCAAGGAGGAGGAGGAGCACTAGTAGTTCAAAAAGTCACTTGGAAATGATCACAATTGCGATGGTGGATTGGAGTCTTTTTTCCACCACAGATAGGATTAATTTGAAGACTCATGTTTGCACATTGCATATAAATTGACTCTTGAGTTTGCATAATGCCAGCAGAATGACGACCATGATCCATCACATTTCAACATTGACTATTTTCGACATGTCTCAGATAGTGGTCGAGTTACTAAAGTAGATGTGCATGTGTACATCCACACACATTCTGGCACAGCATTCTCGATAGAAGAGCTTGAAGCTTCAAATCGAGATGCTCGATGTGAACGCGGACAATCTTGGCTTTGCTCGGAAAGTAGAAAGACCAAGTCAGAGAAGGAGAAACAAACTCACAGATTTTTTTCCCTCTGAAGTACTAGAGAGCATTAAACCGCAACACGAACATAAAATTGATGTGAATGTGAATTGTCCACGAAGCAAATAGTTTCGGTTACATCATGGCGGTTGGAGGTTCGCTGGTTTTGCGTATTCACGATGTAAGCGGATCCGACCAGTTCCGATTGGAGCCAAATAATGCAACGAGGATCCAAACCAACTCTAGGGTATGCATATGATTACGTGGAGATTGCCGTTTGCACCAAAATAAAGGTAGTCTTCATGAGGTGATTGAACTTCCATCGCAACAAACCGAGTCATACGAGTATGATTCACGAGCAGACACTAATGCGCTTCCTGAAAATAACCCTCGAACCTTGGTCGAGACTGTTGCCATTTAGTTTTCGTTTTTGGCAGCACTCTCACCTGGTGCTTCTTCATTCCAATGCAAACCGACAGGTCAGACATAAATCTTGGGCCTTGAGCCATATTTTAATTTTCATCGCCTTGCCACTTGAGTTTTCGGGGTGATCTATGGCAAGATGTCCGTGCCTTATCTCCATCACACTTTCGGAGGAGTGTTTGGGTGCCGCAGCAATACCTGCGTAATGGCTTGTCCACGCCAATGTTATTTACTGATTTATAAGCCTGATAAAGTGGGTGCCCAGATCGATGCAAGTATCAATCTTCGGAGAATTCAAAGAATTCACTAATTCCAATATCGATTAGTGTAGACCATGAGAAAAAAACTGAATCAGATTTCGTCATATGGAAACCCAGGCATTTGAGGTAATAGATAGTGGATAATAAAACTCATTTCCATCAATGTGGGGCATCAAAATCAATTTAGAAGAAAAACAATCTCAAACTCTCTTTCGCTTCGAGCCTTTGGACTCGAAAACCAGTTTTGAGATTGTGGGATGATTTTTCCACTTTCACGCATGTGTGAAAAAATGTAACCAAAACGAACAATGGTTCGAACAATAACGACAAGTTTTGAAATAAGGTTTAATCGAGGAAGCGGGGATCATATTGAGCCGGATGCTATCTGTTTCGAAAAATTTGACACCGTTTTCATTGCTTGAATGAATATGTTGATTTTCATAGTTAAACTACACAGAGAGGAATGACTGGGAACAAAAGAGATATAGATCTCTCCACATTTGGGATGAGAGTGGATATTTTATTGCCGTCCCGTAATTAAGTCCATTACTTCCTTCCATTAACGATATCTTGGGTAAGATCTTGTGCCTATATTGGTGATTAAAACTATCTAAATTGGGCTGAGAAGAATCTCCTTTGATCAACTCAACTGAATTCCGGAGAAACAAACCACATACACTACTTGGCCAAGATGAGAATGAACGAATGCTGTGTTTTGTTGTTGCTATCCATTTCTTTGTTTGGAAATTGTGGTTTGCTTGCGACACACTCAACAGACTCATAAAAAGATGAATCATAAATTTCAATGGTCCACCAGTAATATGCTCTCGTGCCATTATTGTTTTGGCCCTCCAGTTCCAACTGGATACTTGATTCCAATTCAATTGCCATTTGAACGCTCCAATAAACTGACAGCGATCCAATTGAGAGGGGGCTGGCTCTCTTTGATAGAGTCAATGGAGAGGGTGGTTGTTACAAGTGGCAATTCTGTTGGCCTAAACTTACGAAACATAAATGGAATGCATTGTCTTTGTTCAAGATACACTAATTCTCACCGAGATAAATCTTCCTTGTGGATCGTGGTCATCATGGTGTTTCATCAAATACGCTGTCTTGTAATTCCTTTGAGTCTTGTATTTTGGACAAGTTTGAGTAATCATCACAGATGATGACAAATTTTCACCCCCAACTAGGCAATAGAGAACAACAACGACGACGACGACCACGTCATTCATTAGCCCTCCTTTGAGTGTTGCTCGACCCCTTTGTGGGTTCCATGGGAACCGAGAAACTCTCCTCCAACACGCTCATCATTTATCTTCTCCTCCATAATTGACCTAGTCCCATCCTTGCCCAAGTAAAACGAGTCTTGACTCATTGGACACCCACCCACGGGACTGAGGAAACAAAAATGCCCACTCAAAAGCAAATTCCCAGCAATTTTTCAATTGTGTCAATACAAGCTACAATGTGCATGCTCTCAAAAGCAGACCTTCACATGCTAGGATGCCGGGGAAATTGGGCCATGGTTCGGGCTCGGTTGTACTTGTCAGACTTACGCGAGACGAGAAACTTTTCCCAAGGAAAGTTTCGTGGCTTCTTCGGTCCTAACCAAAGACATTTTCCTGGTTCTCAGTGATTATCCCTTCTCTAAATTCTGCATTCTAGATTGCTCTGATTTGAAGATTGCCGCGAGCTGGACATTGGATCAATTTTCAAATAAGATGTTGCCCGGAGTGATTCTTCATTTTTATCTCATCATCCCGAAACATATGACTGATTTACTGAGTTTTCCCCCCAAGCCTTACAAATTATGTCGCATTATCTCCTCGATACCTGAGCAATGAGTGCGTTGTTATGAAGTGTTAGATCAATTTCCTTTATTTATGTCTCTATTTGTTAAACCGATTTCAAGTGCCTTCGGCCAAAACAATGTATCCGCATGAACAATGTTCTGGATGATGTCGACCAAGTCTCATTAGAGACATGTGACACATATGTTCAATGAGCATGGCAGGCACAGATCTGGCTGACAGTGAACTCGACTGCTTCGACAGGAAAAGAACGCTCGTTGTGCAACAAAAACACGAAATCAGTTTCTATCCAACAAACTTAGATAACTCAGGGTTAGTTGGACCCAGCACCAAAGATCAGCCATTCTACCTCTTTGTGTGGGCGGATAGAGGTTAGAATTGGGCTTATTCCATGATAGGACCATCCATTGTCGGCTGCCCCAAGAGGACGGCAAGAAACAAATTGTCCAAGTCGAGAGTGCCGAGTCTGCAATAATGATGTGGGCGCATCGTTTCTTGAATGCGACGGAAATAGGGGCTCACCGATATCAGAGTAACTGGTATCTCATATTACATTATGAACACACACAGTTATGTATGTTGTAGTGGCATAGAAACCCGCCCCCTATTTCGTTTCTTCGAGTCATGAATATTTCACATGAGTCATGACTCCTTTGACACTCGAAAGACTGAGAAAACTGAACTCGTTTCTGATGCAAACGATCAAAAGTGTTTTCTTTCCTAGAACGGAGTAGACTTTAGCTGCTTTTGATGACCTATTTTAGAAACTTCTATATCATTTATATGATAATGAAGTTGATTAATTGCTTGGCCAATTACCCATATGCTGCTCATACATTTTCTCATTTTCCAAAGATTGTCGCTTGACAATTGCAGATCAGCATGAGTCATCTCAAACGAAGGCACTCATTAAAAGATGGGGTTGAAAATCAAGTTCTCCTTCCCACTATCTCAAAATGGCCAACAGATGTGAAAAATATTTTCCCGATCCAGAGATGTGTAAATAACGTGCTCTTTTCTCTTTTAGGTAAGCCAAAGCTTCAGAGATTTTTGATTTCGAAATGTAAAAGTTCTTGTTCGAGGTTCCTTTCTTTAAGAGCGACCATTTGAGATTTGATGGGTGTGTTTCTGCCTCTTTTTGCTCTGTTATGAATGATCCCTGGTTTAAAAG
>CM021319.1:3336852-3350726 GCA_010645155.1 Tigriopus japonicus
TTCGAGGTTCTTTTCTTTAAGAGCGACCATATGAGATTTGATGGGTGTGTTTCGGCCTCTTTTTGCTCTGTTATGAATGATCCCTGGTTTAAAACGGATTAGGATGACAGTGTGAGGCGCTGATGAGCAAAAAGGCTCGTTAAATAAAGCAACCCCGTGGTAAAGAGGGGCTCCAGATATGTACGTAGAGCTGAGATTAGTTCCAAGCCTCATGGTCGTAAAAGGTAAATAGACCCACACCAACGGAGAATGGTTCAAATTACTCCGAGGTGCTGAGGGTGCTTACCTGGATGAGACATCAACCCGACCCAGGTACATAGAGTGATTGCCTATCTGTTCCAACCCTGCCCTAATACGTAATAAAATGGATAATGAGATCTACCCGTCTTACAAAGGCGGATGATGTTTTCCAAACACTTTTTCCCATTTGACCCAGATTGAAGCTTTTTTTCTTGACGCGGGAAAATAGATGATGGCGTTTTGTATCCAATTCCAAACATCGGGTGGAAATGAACCTTTGGGTTGAATGACAAAAAAAAAACTTTGCTTACATTTAAATTTCAAATTTGAATTCCCACTAGACAAAAAGACACCGAAATGAGATCACAGGGGAAACTCGAACATCCACCCAAGTTGAGGACGTGATAGGGAACAGTCGTATTTGTTGCACGTAGAATGTACCCTTTGTATTATTTTCCTTGTCCTTAGTCGTGTACGTTCACATGACACGGATATATGTTACGACTTTGGGGAAATTGGCCAGTAGAGAACTCCTATGCCAAAGAAGCAGGAAGTTTAAGCCTTGTGATGTTGGCAAAAGGAGGGATAAATGTCGTACCTTGATTCCAGTACATGCATAAACAAAGCGGGTCGACGAAAGACGTCACCGCGAAAGGCTACTCTGATAGAACAGGTGAATAGGTATTTGTAAAAGGTATTTGTGAATGAAGAGCATGAACAATTCGTTGAAAAGGCTCACCAATCATCCGAAGATTTGATTAGTAGTTCCAAGATGCAAATAAAATCATGTTCAATTTTTCGAACATTTGTGCAATTTTAAATGCCCTAGAATGAATTAACCTGAACCTTAGTCTACTAAGTCACCCTGTCATTTTATTCTAACACTTTCGTGGCCAGTGGTAGAGCGATTGCGTGGATGATGTTCATTTTAGTTGGTAGGTTTTTTACCAAATTGGTTCTAGTTGATCGATCAGTTTGCTCAACAATGAAAATGAACGGAAACCATTGTGCGTAGCTTCAACTTGGAACGACCGACAGGTCCTCCCTCTTCTTTGTCTTTAAATCATGGTCATCCTCTTTACTAAAACGTATTTTGAAACCAATACCTCACAGCACAGTTGAATGAAAAAGTACGTCAATGCGAGGCTCTGTATGTTCTTGCCCTCTCATCCCTAGATTCACTTTTCTCAGTCATTGCAACTATTTTTGGGGGTCGCTGGTAGACTTTACAACATGGCTGATGACCGATGAGGATGTTCAAGACGATATTTTCCCCTGTCTTTCTAGTCTGGCAAACTTGCCGCATTCCTCCGCATTTCTGGAAGTAAGTGTGTGTCGTCGTGTTTTGCACTCGTTCCCTTCAAAATTTCACACCTGCCTCCATCCGTCAAGTCTCAAACTAGTTTTCGCAATTTTTCGAACATGAAAGTACCTCACATTATTGGCTGGGATGGCTATCCATCCCATTTCATCCAAAGAACGATGTGCTTCATTGAAGAAATTGATGGCATGGTACGAAGGACGTTTCTCTCACTAATTTTGTGATGTTCGTATTTTCAACGTCGATTTCTGCCCCATTACATTTTACCGATTTATGAGCATAGGATTATGAGCCCTTTTCGTATCGACCAAATCCATTTAAAGTTGGAGCTACGTATCTGCAGGGCTTCAATGAGAGCGAAAGCCATTTCGTTGGATAGACAGAAATGCTAGTACAATCGAATCTCATTTTAAGCAACTTTTCTGTCAGCGGCAAAATGTTGCTTATATCGAGATTTTTCTTATATTGAGACTCAAGAAAATTGGGTCAAGAAACGATGAAAAATACAGGAAACTACTAGAGCAGGGGTCGGCAACCAGTGGGCCGCGGCCCAAATGTGGGCCCAAGGGTGGTCGTTGGTGGACCCAGGAGCTACGGAGAAAGTTCAAAATAGTGGTCCCGATAGCCATCCATAGTGATGTACTTGTGGGCAGAAAGCTCTTTGATCGCTAATTTGTGGGCCCCTGAACCTACCAATGCTTGTTTGGTGCGCCCTTGACAACACGAATCAAATTTCGTGGGCCTTGACCCAAAAGTGGTTGCCTACCCCTGTACTAGAGTTTCCTGTAGTTTTACTACTGGAGTTTACCTCACCTTTATATAACCTTATAAGCTTACTGTTATTAAAACAAAATCTGACAATGACTGAAAAATTTAGCTTTAAAAAATAGTCATTAAAACACACAAATTGACATTACAAGTGCATGCATTTATATCTCTATTGCAAAGCTTAAGAACTTGTTTCAATCTCAGTTTGACAGGAAAAATGCAAAAAAAAGCAATGACATCAATGACATTTTGACATCATGAGTGGTAAATTATCTAACTTATACAGGGACAAACAATTTTTTTTTAAAAATTACGCCTTCCACGCTTTCATACTGATGAAGTTTTTTACTATTTTTTGCAATATCTCAACTGCAAATCTTCTATTCTCAGTTTGATCTTAAATTACCTCAAATTTGAGAAACTTTCTTGGAATGACAAGACACTTCATTGGGTTGTTTATTTTCCAGTAGGTTTTGCTTTGGCAGACACAGAAATTTGTTTCACTCTTAAACATTGCAGATTTGTTGGTGAAACTAATATGTGCTCATATTTCTTTTTATAATTGTCGATAAATATTTTTTTAAACTTCATATAGTCTTTAAAATAGATCTTGTTGAGTGGCATTTTGGACAATTTTTAGTGATTCAAGGGTTCAAAATGCAATTTTTCATTCCTCTGACTCGAACTTGAAAAATGCAAGGCGCAAGAGCCCAAAAAAGTGCGCAAACGGGACCCCAAAAAGCGCAAGATTTGCGCAAAAGTGCAAGATATGGAAGCACTGCATCGATCCTTTCAGAAATGCTTCGGTTTTCTTGTTTTTTTGTGATGTGATCATTTTAAGCAAGAGAAGTTGGCCAAAAACTTTGAGAATGTTTCTTAAATCGAGATTGAGGAAAATGGAAAGTTTCTTATATCGACAATTCTTATGTAGTAAAATTTTGGTCAGCGCGGAAAAGTTGCTTGGATCGCGAAAATTGCTTAAACTGAGATTTCTTATATCGAGATTCGACTGTACTTGTTGCAATTCCCAAAGTACGAGCAGAGGTGCTTCTGACTCTTTTTGGCTGGCAAGATGTTGAGTGCTATTTTCAGACAGATAGGTGGTCCAAATTACGACGACCCCTACCACCGACTTCCATGAGAGCTAAGGTCCTTCTAGCCGACCAAGCATATCAACATGAACAGTGTCTTCCAATCTTGGCAACAACTCTATAAGGAATACGTACGTTCTTGCTTGCTTTGCAGGTGACAATATGTACTACTACGATGTGAAACCATGCCTGAAGGTTAGATTTTGCTGTAATTACGGACTGCAGATTAGTAAATGTCTTCTTAATGATCGGTCGTCTCGGTCTCGTGGCTTAAGGCAAAGTTTGACACCTCCCTCATATCAAAAGTCGTCTTCTTTCCACAGGAGCAACTACATAAGGACTCGGAGATATTTCTGTAGATTGAGGTTTGAACTGTCATCTTGATCTGGGAAAGTCGGAATGTTGGTTGACGAACCATCTATCTTTCTCGCGATTGGGTCATTGACTGATGGATTCACAATCGCGGTCAAGGTTGTCTGTCCATTGGGCTCGATTCCGAAGGACAAGATCCTTCTACCTTCCAGCAGGTCTTTTTGTCACACCCAAGCGGTTGGGGAGAAACAAAGGCGAGCGTTTCTTTGTTAGCTCTTTGGCCTTGCTCTTGGATGCAACCATTTCAAGGCCAAAGAAATGAAGAAGAGGGGCTCACATTCGTGAGTGAAAGTAAGACCTTGAGCGTCGTCTGAGAAGAGTTTTTGTACATGAAAGAAAAGGCCATCTTGCTCGCCCGTTTTCTTTCTTTCTTTCTCTTGCCATTCCCACCGAGTCGGATTCGGAACTGAGAGGGAAGTTTACGACAGAAGAAACGCTTTCGCCTCGTCGTGGTCTTTCCAATCCTCATTCGTTCCAATCGCCAAGGCCAACTGTAACCTTGAAGAAGCCCTCTTTAAAAGAAACTGTGTCCACCAACAACACCACGCCCTGATTTTGTAACCAAGTAGCCCTTCAAGATTCGGAATGTAGAAGAAGATCAATTGGTGTTTGCGACTACTGAGAACTCAAAACTGATTGATCTAATCGCTCAGTTCATTATATCCTATGTCTTAACACTTCATAGACTTCGCCATGGCGGATTGCACACCCCTCTTTCATGGTTGTAACACCCAACACCAAATGAATCCAGGACCAAAACCATATCAGAAAGGGCTCAAGCAGATCAAAGTAAAGATCTGAATCAAAAGATAACGTTCGTTCAAAAACAGTTTGAGCAAAAACGCAAGATGTCGAGCAAAAAGTTAGAGCTGTCCAGGACCA
This sequence comes from Tigriopus japonicus, assembly GCA_010645155.1. Taxonomy (NCBI): domain Eukaryota; kingdom Metazoa; phylum Arthropoda; class Copepoda; order Harpacticoida; family Harpacticidae; genus Tigriopus; species Tigriopus japonicus. Next base: position 3,341,527 of record CM021319.1, read on the forward strand.
ATATCTCTTAGTTCTAAGGGCGAAATGTCGTTGGCGTTGACCGAATCGGGGAAAAGAAGCAAATGTATCTTCTGGACAACAACTACAAGCTTGAACAAAATCGCCTGCCACATATCTGACAACCGCTCAGAAAGGGCAGTAATGCGTCTTGAAGACCTGGAAGATATTTTAGATATAATATCGGATAATCAACCGTCTTACCTGGGCTCATCTGTTAACACATTGATCTACGTACACTAGACTTCATTTTGATTTTGTGGCTATAAAGAGCCGTTATTTGAACGCGCTTTCAACATGCGAGCGAGTGCTCACTCATTCTTCTCCTTTTAGATGGAAAGCCAAAATTGCCCCCAAATAGGAACACTCAACTTGTTCCTAACAACCATTGGCAGCTAGCTCACTTTGGGTGTTATATAGCTACTCTGACCTTTCAACGTCAAAGTCAAATCGTTTGATTGGTTGATGCTGCGAGCGAAAACTTTGGAGACAGAACTTCGTGATCACGGCTGATTGATTTACTCGTTCAAATCAGGAAAATGGAAATGTTCACAAACGTAGAAAAATGGAGAGCCAAACCAAGCCAAGCGTTTTTCCTTTGGTTAGGACGTAAAAAACACTAAGATTAGGACAAAACCACGGAAAATTAAGCCCCAGATATTTTATGACTCCATTCACCCTTAATTCAATCGGATTTGAAATTATGGCATTAAACTGAAAAGCCGATAGTGGAAGAATTAAGTTTGCAAGTTGCATGATGATTTAGAGCAAGATGCGATCTAAGGTCTAAGATTAATCTCTAGTTTGTCTCATAGCTGACATTCTGAAAAGAAGTTCAAAAATGACTTGAATCTGAAAAATGCTCTGCAAAATCGTGTTACTTACTTGTTTCCCAACATTGGGTAAAAATGCCCTGATTAAGTAGTAGCTCATGGCCCATTAAAAACTGAAAGCTTGCAGCCTTTGATTTGAATTGGGGATTTCTAAATGATTTCAAAAATATTATGTTTTTGCTTACGCAATGCGTATTAGGTGAAATTATGTGAAAGTGTGCAGTATTTGAGAAACGTTGAAGTTGCCTTTCCAAGAAGGTTTTTGTACTTTACTTTGGCAATTTGAACTTCCGTCGGAGTTTTTGGAAAGGTCGCTCAATGTACAAAGAAAATGTTTTTTGTCACTTTTCAGAAAGAGATTCAGTGTGTTTGTTCTTGTTCAAATCAGTATGTTTCAAGAGTTATATTCACGCATACTACTAGGATGTTATTGAACTGCACGCTGACGCACCATGACTCCCTCAAATTTCAGCTCAAATTTCCTCAAAAAAGGGTCACTGAAGCTACATTAATAATCCTCGATAAACTTTAAAGCCCTTGGATAAGGCGGAAATGCAAGGTGCGCAAGCACTTAATTGTTACTAGACGCCATAAGGTTCAAGGCCGTTTTGCGTAAATTATGTACCTCAATGGAGGCTCAATGAACCCTGAAGCCATTAGGACAGAGGGGGTCTTTCCATTTGATGTTTTTGAATCTTCAATCAATGTAAACATACACCAACTTAAGAGGGACTTTGTTTTGCACCTCTTTTGCTCCTGAGTGGAATTGCTAACAAAAAAAAATACTTTGCTTGCTGATTAAATTTACGAAATGGTAATTTTTCCACGAGAATGTTCAAGAAGTGAGCCTGAGTCTGTCCTGAATACGGCTGTTTCTGCAATCTTTTATTAGATTTAGAGTTCTATCAGGAGAGCCTAGGCAATGGCAAAAAAAATAGATTGGGGATAAATTCAAGATTTTCCTTCATTTTTGAGATTTGTTTTTTTTTGAGCTTAAAGCCTTTTGTTTTCATGAAATTTTTTGAATCACTAATTAATAGTTCCGTCTGCCGTTTACCCGCAGTCTAATATTCTTTTTGGGTGAGTGTCACCCAAAAATTTCATTTGGATATCATGCTGTAATATTCTAACGGCTTTTTACTCTTTATCTTCGAGGCCGCATGAAACACTATTAATTCAAGGGAGCAGGTTGGACTAATTCGTCTCCATTGCTATAAAAAGCTTCAGCATTTCCATTGATTGATTGCATTTCCATTGATATAATGGAAATAAAAAATATTCCATTTCCATTGATACTAGAAATATTCTTAACGGTTTCCTACTCTTCGCTATCGAGGACTCCTGAAACACAAGATTTTTTTAAATACTCATCTTCATTCAGTCTTCGTCCAGACACAATAAGTTGACCAGCATTTCATAAATTTAGCTTAACAATTACCCAAGCATCCCCTTAACATCTTAAAAACAATTACACTGAGCACCGTTTTTGTTTGATAGCAAGACTACTGTACAATGAATCTAGTCTGATGAAATGTAAGTTGTAATTAGAAAAGTACAACTTCGACACCTTACCGTCGGCAGCTGAAGATTCTTGACGAAGCTTGCTTCTGTATGAATCTTGGCTTCGTTGTCTAAAAGAAAAGGTTTAAAACTCTTGCGAATGCCAAGAATTCAGAGTATTCATTTCATCCCAATTTCAGCACATTGTCGCGAAAAGCTAAACACCTATGAGCCAACTATCGAAGAACTTTATCACTCTTACTACAAGCATGAAGATTTACTTATTCTTTCTATTCAAGGTCCCACCAAAAAGAATCAGAAAAAACTGTTGTCACCTTCTGTTGACTCATTTCCCTGTGTACTAAAATTAACCAACCCCCTTTTGTCATTTCATGAGGAGGATAGCCTTGAGATATGGAAGGGAGTTTTTGAGTGGACGAGAAAAGTAAGGCCGTTTTGTTCTTTGACGGTTAGTTATGAGACTAACTCTAGAGATGAGAATTATGACCATTGGTATTGACTTGAGGGACTAATGCACCAACACAAAACTGCACTTGCTTGTTTGCACTTTTATGAATACATTACTGCGAGGCCAAATGCTGAGAAGGGCTCAAAAGAGTTCCAAGACCTATGGTCGGTTGGTTGATGGGTTTGGAGGAGATGTTGGCGGCCAAACCGAGGAGGCCTGCAGAAAAATAGGGTCCAATCTAACCCCATTTACAATATCTTCTGAACTAGGATCAGGCCTCTTTTCCCTTGCCACAACACTCTGATTCCGATTCCACAGCCAACTCACTCGATTGGTTGCGCCATTTTTACCGAATCAGTCAGTCTTGGCGAATATGCAAGTGAAAAGCAAAATTTCAAATCCCGGGTTTGCGAAAAGAAAACACAATGCGTCAGCTCTGGTTTTGGCTAAGTATTTGTACTTTGCATAGACCGAAACAATCCATCCAAGTTTGGCATTTGGTTACATGAAAGAGCGATAAATTCCTGGCAATTAGATATGATGCTGGTAAGTGATTTTTTTCCCATGGACCATTCCATAAATATCTTTATGCCACTTCAAGTGACAGCGTAGCGTCCACAAAAGGACAAATAGACGGTTTTCTCTGTGTGAAGGAAGAACTGTGGGTAAACGGTGTACGTAGTACATTCAAGAGAGGACACCACCATCATCATCATCATCATCATCATCATCATCTACTTCTCCTTCCACATCGTCGCTGGTTGGAATTGAAATCACTTTCACTACATTTTTACTACGTGCAATGACCAAAGCCATCTTCACTCAAGGCAGATCCCACCCGGTTAAAATCAGATGGAAGAAGATGGCTATTCTCAGTTCAGTTGATACACTACTACGTGACCAAGTCAGGACTAACTGACAGCTGACGAAGTGGGATTTATTGAAAGACACACAGAAAGACACACATACGCACGCACGCACGCACACACAAACAGCTCTTACAAACGTGGACCATCGATGAGAGAGAATAACTATTGACTCAGTGAAAAGTGAATGAAAAGCGATTATCGCTAAATCCTGGAATGCGTCCAATTTTGTAATCCCTTCGGCCTAACATAAAAGAACCCTCATGATGGTCTAATGGTTTGATGATTTTCGTTGATGACATGGATACATTCCCGGTCTATTTCTCCTTTGAACATTGAAACATGTAAAGTATTTCCAGGCAAGTCAAGCTTGCTTTGGCTCTGGTAGCATTGCTTCGTTTTTGATGATGGGTGGACCCATTTCCTAGTTTCGGGGACGGACGACTGTTGCTGTCTGTTATTTGTGCGCAGGGCATTGGCTTGTAAAAGAAAAGGGTTCCCAAACCGAGCTCATAAGGGGCTAGACAGAGTGGTATCATGGTAGTATGATTTAGTGCAAATGGAACTCGTCTGCTTTCTTTTGGTCCTTTTTTTGTCCTACAACTACCTTTTCAGGACTACTCAAGTTTAGCAAATTGGAGGATCCTGAAAGGGCCTCAAGGTACAGCGATGACTTCCGGCTAATTCACCTTACACACAAATATCAATTATGGAATAACGTATTGGTTTATGTTTCTTGATTTCCATCCTGAGGAGAGCAAAATAGGGGACTGGCTCTCTTCACCATCACTTAAGTCAGTCCACTTTCAAACATTCACTTTACCTCACGAATTCGAAAAACTTTCGACTGACGGGAAGGACAAAGTTGATCCATTGTGATTGATGGTCTTAGAAGATTTATTTTTTGAGTCCAAAATAGAAAGGAAACTGGCGCACCATTTCCTTCCTTTTTGGGCTATTTTTGCCTCAATTCCAATCGATCGTTTCTAAGGATCAAGAAAAAGGCCTGATTCAGGCAAGTGATAAAAAAATGGGATTCTTACTTGGGGTCTAGTACTCCCTAATACACTATTTCTAGTCTGGTGGATCAGTTCTTCCAAAAGAGCAGAAATCGACTTTCAATATATTACCAGGGATATTTGTTACATTTTTCATTGAAAACCACGAGACCGAGACTGCTTGAAATATTCTTGCTCTCTTTGAAACACACTTGGTAATGTTTTCCAAATATTGTCTTGCAAATTAACAATTCGGATCGAAAGGCCAACTTTCCGATGCGAATTTGTTTCTGGATGTTTATGCCAAGAAAATTGCGAGGTGTAAATTCATATAGCTTTGATGTTGGAGTTCTTAAATCCTTGAGAAAGTTACAAAAAGCGTGAATTCAAGGTCAAGTTAAAGATAAAAGTTTGAAAAGTCTTTTCTCAGTCTTTAATTATCTTCAGAAGATTATGGTGGACATTGGTTTGATTCAGCATGGCACAATTTGAACAAAGTGCAATTCTACGTGTAGAATGTTGTTCATAATGAACCCGTTGATTGTTGAGTCAAGTCAAAGTTGTGTAATGAACTCTGAAATTTCCATGCTTTGTCTCCATGCATTGTCGGTGATTAGAAATGCCGTCATTATACTACTGTTCCTTTTCGGCAAAGTCTCCTTTTACTACAACAATCAAAATTGTGTGGATTGAGCTCTAGACCATGCAATGCTATATTCGTTCTGCTTCTTGACAATTTGAACTTCTTTTTGAGGAGGCTCATTTTCATTCTTGCTCTTGTGGGCTAGCACCAAATCCATTTGTCGCCCTAAGGTTTTTGTTCGAAGACCTTTGATGTCAATTTTGGCTAGAACTGGTCAAATCAAACCATCCTCTTCAACAAAATTTACGTTGGATTCATCACCAGTTGGTGAGAACAAGCAGGCTCAAGAAGAGCTTCCACATCGTTACAAGGTAGACAAGGGACTTTCATCTGTCCTGAACCCAGCCCAATTGGTTTTAGTTGAGTTTTGACCATGCAACACCCTCATATGAAAAATGTTCAAAATAACCGACGTCAAAAATGCGTGTGTTCCATTCATCAGCTTACTGAAGCCAATCATTTTCCCACAGGGTAATTGTTTAAGAATGTAAGTGTAAGTAACGCGCACATACCTTCCAAAATCCGTGTAATAACAAAGCTTTGGTCTAAATACCAATGCCTGTGTTGTTATAAAGTTTCTAACAGCTAGCTACTTGGGTTGTTTACTAGTAAATAAGGAAGTGACCGTGTGAGTGACTGAATTAACAAGGGCTCACGAGTGTCGTGGATCTGATTGAACGATGGAATGCCCACGTGTGGTTGGGTGCCTATGAGCACAGTGCATTTCAAGTCCCAACACCTATCTCTTTGGGCTCTAATCAATTAGGTAACTCGAGAATGAACTTCCTGGACCACAACCACCAATTTTGTTACCCCTAGATCCTCATTAGCAGACGTCGATTGACCACAAGACTATCCAAGATAAGGTGGAAAGGGCTTTCCACAGCTGAAGGAGAAAGTTCACCTTCACCTTCGGGTCTTGACCTTACTGTTTTTTCTCCAAGAGATTCTTCATCCGAGCGGAGCTTAAGGATCTCTTGAGTAATGAACAGCATCGGCAGATAGGTTGTTTTTGCACATGACCCGCCAAATATGAGATCCGAGAGTCGGATGAATGAGGTGAATTGAGGCGGAGGAGGTCAAAGATAAATGGTTGCTTGCTTGACAAGGTTAATCTTATCGTTGAGCTTTTAAGCCCTCTTTTAGTAGAGATCCTCTATGCATCGACACAATCGAAGCTTGACCAAAGTTTTGACTTCTTTGAAGCCCCTGCTGGCTGCAATGAGCATATCTTGAAGGATTTCGCTTATTCCGCCTTCTTTCTTGAACGAGCGAGCGCAACCAACCTTCAACATACGAGAAAAACCGACATGCTGAAAAATAACCCCCCCCCCACACACACACACGAATTTCAATATCTCCTCATTACATGCCCATTGAGCTTCTAGTTCGTCAGTTTTCTTGACCTTGCCCAAGCTCAATGTCCACATTGTGTGCTATACAAGGAAGACAAGCTACTGAAGGAGGCCCATTTCTATTCAATTCCCGGACAATCAGTCATTTCACATGTCAAAAGTGCGTCAATGGTTCTTCGTCAAACCATATGAGCACTCGGGACACCTTCATCTCGACGTTTGAGATCAAAATCCAACTTATTATTATTGAGATTGAACATGGAACTTGAATCGTCAAGAATTATTCAAATGCTTATTCCATTGGTTGTCCAAGGATTTTCACACTTGACAATCCAGCGAAGCTGTTCAACCAATCGGTGGAAACAAAGCCATCTTGAAACAAGGACCTTGATCTTGAAGCCATCTGGTGAGGCTAACTAACACACTGTCGTTGTTGCATGGTAAATGCAGTTGCCTGCCTTAAGACATTCACTCACTCACCCGAATGGAAGTAATTTCTCTCCGAGTCTGAAATTCAATTAGTCGGAGCGCTTGGCGGTTTTCTTTCGCCCGAGTGACTCTCGAAGGTGGATAAATCGGCTAGAAGGGGGAGCCGAGAGATTTCATTATTAAAAATAGCAATTAGTTGAGTGGAATGGAACCTCTCCATGAGTATTTTTTTTTAGTGCAATCAAATATTAGGAAGAAATGAGAAACCAAGATTGCGATATGAGAAAAATGCACAGCCAAATGCAAGTCCATTTGAAAATGTTCATATCGGAAAAGCGATCTGACTAATAAATCACTCGGTTTTGGACAGCTTGCTAAAGCGATCTACAAATTGGTTTTTGTGGTCAAATACCTTAAATACCTCATTTCTAATTTTGATTGCATTATAGTTGGGCGAGCTAAAGTTGATTCTGTGGCTTACTCATGATATTATTATTTATGTTTACTCATGCCTAGGAAAGATATTGATTTGATTGAACCATTCCAAGTTTGCAGCGTGCTGAAATGTTTTAGTTGTCTTTTTATGTAATTCCTGATTGAGTCTGTTCGTTCGAATGCAAGATGAGAGCATCCATCTTTGGCATGTATTTGAATTTGACGGATGAGCATCTGAGAAGTTTTTTTTCCCCCATATGTAGATTACGTCTTTTCGCTCCATGGAAAAGTTTCGCCATCAAGTAATGAAAGACTTGAGAGTGATCGAGTTGGAAAAGCATCCAAGGCTTTCTTTCACCTCAGTATATATGTTTACTCTTCTTCATGCAAAGAGCATAAACCGGGTTAAGTTGCTCTTCTAGATCAAAAGAAATGTCCATCACGAGTCAGAAAAATCATCTGTGTAAAGCACTTTTCGACGTTTGTTGTCATTTTTGCGCAAAAGGATGGGGTTTCTCTTCGAAATTGGCAATTCATCTCCGAGATGGAATGGAAAAGAGGGTCGTCCTTTTTTGATATTGGCTCATTGGTAATTCAGGTCTGCCACTCATTCCAATAAAGCCGACTGGAGAAAGAAAGAGCGAACTTCCAGATGAAGATTTGGCCATTTTCTTGCCCTTTTCATGGCTTCCAAGAGTAAAAAGATAAGAGCGACTTCTTCCCATTAAGTAACAGAAAGAGACTTGAGAATGACAAGTCTCTTTTTTGTGTCCAAAGTAATGATAAAATGAGCCCTCATCATCGGTCTTGGCCAACCAAGAAGAAAATTGCGCCGGGGCTATTTGAGAACGAAGGCAAGAGCAAGGTTATTCTTGGACGTCCGTCCTCTTATGCGCCACTCGACTATAAAGAAATGTTCAATTGAAATGGTGTCCAAAAGAAACAATGCTCTCTTGGCTGCAACGACAGAAATCAAGATTTACTAACGATTTATGGATCCAGTTGTTGAGCCGGGGTTTTCTAGCGGTCCATGTCAGAAATCAATTACATCGGCGATGGAACCTACCATTTGGGACCGACATGGTTCCCTCCTATGCTTGCGCTCCAATTTCGTTATATCGTTCGCTGTGAGGATGGGATTCGAACACGTGAAGGAAAGAGAGAGCCGGAAATTCCTCCTTGGGTATCTACTACCTAATTTATAGACATAAGGGGGAAGTTTATAATGAGGAGTAGGGACCTGTGAGAGTACAATCCATGCAATCGTGTCACGGTTTGTTCGTTCTACTCTACAGAGTATGTATTGCTCCTCTTTTCAGACTACCACCATGGACGTGGGAGTAACCACAAGATATAGCAATGAGCCCGCCACCAACAGTAAACCCTCTCAGAACAACAGACACGCCCACAAGGCTCACCCCTCCACACCCAACAAGCAAGTGAATTTCCAGACCAACTCCGACGAGAAGAAGCGAGAGAAATTCCTCACAGCCAAATACGGCGCTCATCAGATGGCGCTCATTCGAAAGCGACTCCGAGTAGAGATGTGGATGTACGAGCGACTTCAGGAGCTCTATGGGGCGGTAAGAGAACTAAACGCACATAATTTTGGATGCAGTGTGCTAATTGTGAGGTTGCGTGATTTAGGAGGACATTGAAATCGATTTGGATGAGG
>CM021319.1:3351575-3367911 GCA_010645155.1 Tigriopus japonicus
CTAAAAATATCAACGTTTTGTCGTCAATCACTGACCTATAAAAACAGGAATGAGTTGTAATTTTAGAGGGTGGCGATTTGGGCTAACTTCACTGCCATCATGAACAAGGTCATCTACAGGGTGTACCACTTGAAAACTGGCCTAGGAAAGTATATTTAAGTAAAATTTATTTTCTTAGAAGCACCTTGTCAATGAAATTTATCTAATAGAAGCAAGCTTATGCCTCTTTTCAATCCATTCTCACTTTCGAAATGTGTCTTTTTGGGGGCAAGATTATTTTAACATTATTAATTTGCAGTAAATGTTGCTCCCTCCTTCTTGGGATCTCAATCCTGATCCACTTTCCAATTGTAATGACTTCCATGAGAGAGAAAATAGTCAGGTGCAGATTTCAAGTTGCTAAATGCAGTTTTCTGCCATTTTTTATAAGATGAGAAAAACGAAATCAAAGATTTAAACTCAAAGAGCAATATTGGGAAAAAATGGACAAATACAAATGACATCAGTATTGCTATACCCTCAAATTCAAAATATACAAGCTCGTCATTTCATTTGCTATTTTAAGGTTTCCAGCTATTGTATTAGTCATTTTGAATGTTTCCATACGCTGTATGTAGGTCTTTGAAGGCTTCCTTTGTTTTGCCCTCTTTTATTTTTGACCTTTGACATTTGATAATAAAAGCCAATCTTTGTGCCTTTATTGCAATATTGACAACTATATGGGCAGGTAGAAGGCACCTATGCAGAATGATTCCATTGATATATTTTAGACCATTTTCATTTTATTTGTTCATTTTAATATGGCACACCCTGCAGACGCACTTTTTGAGCTCCCTTATTGAGAAGCGACTCTCTCTTGTTCATCGCGATCAGGAAAATTGAAATGTGCATACACCTGGCTCGCAACTGCTTGATGTGAATATATCCAGTCGTACCCCAGAATTATGCATCTCCTTGACTTCTAAGTATCAGAAGGCCAAAAAGCTGGAGCTTACAAGACATGATATATATATCACGTAGTATTGGTAACATTAAAGGCCAACTCCTGCTAAAAATGACCAAAACTGGGTATGGAGTACTTTCAAATGACAAAAATAATGGCATGCCTATTCTTCAAGTCAATGATTTGTCCCACAATTTACGAGTGTCCAGTTGGACCCAATCAGTTATAACATTGGCTTGTTTTAGATCCCAAAATACTCAATATTTCATCAACCAATTTTGAGATCGGTTGTTTGATGACTTACATATGTCTCTACCCTAGTCAATTCTGTTCTCATTTTGACAATAGGTTTAACACAAGTCTGGTTAATCACCTTTTAACTGAACCACTCGCACTTTTTCCAAGCTACCACAGGCGGAAAAAACTGGGAGCGAGGCCCCAGCGCAACATTTAAAAAAGCGGCTACAAACCTGGATTACACTGTTCCATTGGAATGAAATGCTAAAGATATTCATAACTTTGGCTTCTTTTATTACTTTGTGATGTTATAAAGTTGCATGAAAATCATTAAAACAACTATGGCCCTTTACATTGCAAAGAAAGAAGTTGTAGGTTTCACACAAATAGCATGAAAATTCATCATTTTTTACATTTAGTCGCAAGTCAAAATGATAAAAATATAATCTAAAGCACACTTAAAATACATAGTTTTGAAAAATGTCTTTTAATCATGAAGAGGGCTTGTTCGTACGTGTTCAATTCAAATTTTGTGACATTCTGTAAGATTTTGAAAAATCGCTTTTGGTCCAAGTTGAGCATGGTTCTTCGAGAAAAATCATTCACACGTCTGAAGACACGTCTGTTCAGTAGATTTCCTTAAATTTTTAAATGAACATTCAATTATCGATGTTAAGATAATTAGATCACTTGAAAATTAGTTTCAAAAAAATATTCTAAGTAGGATTTATACAATACTTATTTTTACCTGTCGTGCCAAAAAAAACAAAAATGAAGAATTTTCATATACTCAATACGATCAAAAACCTACATAGAATATTTGGGAATTTGAGTTTTCATTAACCCGGAGCGGTTTTTTCGCTTTTCGGGGGTCAAAAATGGACATTTTTGTCATACAAAGTTTTCATTTTTCATTTTCATCATACAAAATGTCCTAAATGGGAAGGGCTGTTCCAGACAGTTGGGTATTGTAACACCCAAAATTTAAAGGCTCACTGTACATAAACTATGGTGTAAAAAGACTTAAAACTTCGCCCACACATGCAAGAACATGCTAAGTATTATAATATGAAAGGGCAACTTAATTTGTATTGTACAACTAATATGACAACACCATTAGTAAAAAGGAATTTAATAGAATTACCTCCGGAATTCTTCCATACGTAACTTCGTTAAATTTCGTTCAAATTTCAAACTTTTAAGACGAAAATGAAGGTGTTTCTCTAATGAGCAACTCTTTTTAACTAAAAAACCGTTAAGATTTCCCGGGGCGACAGAAAAACAATTTAAAATAAGAATAGCGTTTGGGTGTTATAACACCCAAACGTCCTGAAAGAGTTAAATGATGTCTCGTCACTTAAGTTCACTTAAATCAAACTTTAAACCAAAATAAAGGCAGGAAGGATTTTGAGAAGAATGGTAAAAGAAACAAGTACGAGCAAAGATGTAAGTCGGGTCCATCTAGATCTAAATAAATCATCAAAGACTTAAAAGAAAGCAAAAAATTCACTTCAATCCAAGAGAACCTTTTTCTGATTTTTTGAGCTGACCTTATTATGAGAAGTTAAAAAATACTTTTGAACATAAAAGCTGAACATCAAGAACATGAAGGAGGGAGTATTGCCTTTTAAACTTAAAACTTAACTATTGTGATTCAGACGTTTAAAATCACACCTTTAATCGCCCTCAAATTAATACCTATTTTAAAAACGAATTTGTCCTTTGCAATGCCATTCCTTTTTTTCAAAATGGAATTCACTGGTAACGTGTTCCTCATTTTGGAGAAGGGAACGGGAACTGTAATCCGTTCCTTTTTTCATCTTGGATGAGTCATACAATATCGAACTTGGAGCAACATTCATCGAAGTTATTTTCTATTCCAGAATCTCCTTCGTGAACCACAAGGTGCCTCAGAAAACATCAACGTGAGTCGGAGCTAACAGAACGTATTTCACTCAACCTCGAACAGGCTTAAAATGTTCCGTTTCCATTACAGATGTTTGTTGGTGATCTGTTGGAAAAAGTCAAAACACTCTGAGTCCTTCAGCAAAAGCCCTCTCGTCTGCCACAGGAAACTTCCACTTCTCCCAACTGCCCCACAAATCAGTGTTTGAGTTGATCTTTTTTGGGTGAATCCTTTAGCATTCGTCAACTGATCATGATCCTCTCCAAAGCCAAGACCGAGATCAACCAACCTATCTTCAACACAAACGTGCCATTTCTGCCACCACTAGTAGCAAGCCCCGGATCATGATCAACCAATCGAGCAGCTCTCTTTCCAACCCACGACGAATGTGTGTTATCTCCGTCAACGAGAAATTATGTATTAAAAGAAGGGAATCGCGGACGTCTTAGTCCTTAGTCCTTGATCCCTGAAGAAAACTCCAATGAGTTTATCCGAGTCCACTTGAGAGGAGGTCTCCTGTGGTTCCGAGTTTGGGAACATTTTGTATTGTGACGACGATATGTGAATGTTCATAGATCTCATCATCATTGAATCTTTCAGTCCCCAACATCGCCCAACTTCTCTTTATCCTGTACCATTCATTACTCTCTTTCTCTCTCGTTATTGTAATGTTTTCTAAATTCTGGACTTGCCTTTGAACCAACCACACCAAGTTTTCCGATTGACTGGAAAAAAAGAAAATCAGAGCAGGGCATTTTTGAAGCAGAGACTATGATTTAATAGGAGCCCTGCTTCGAGTCTGAACACGATCACCCCCATCATCATCCAAAAATCACCAACGACACCATATTCTTTATATTCAAAGTGAGTAGTGCTATTTTCCACCCTTCCTCCAAGCTCCCTTGGGCACCCTCATTATTCTAGTTTGGTTCGCCTCGTTTTTAAAACTCGATCTAATTTTGGTTCATAACCTTAACAACCGTATCAATGATTGTGACATTTGATGCTTGCGTAAGTTTGTTTTTGAAATACTGATTTGTACAATTATACCTCTAAGTTCGATTGATTTATGAGTAATAGAACATATATTAGATGCGCTGTCTGAATAACTCGAATGCCTTTTTGGAATAAATGAAAAACTTTTACGTAATCCAAGATTTCTTTGTCTTATTTGGCTTGCTTTTAGTTCCACCACCTGATTTAATGAGCATATGGGATTTCACATGTGGCATCATCTCATTTGTTCTCTGTTGTGGGAAAGGTTCCAACATAATTGTAAATCGATCAGTAATAACTGAGATTGTGATGGAGCATCAGGGCGTCATCCTCTTTGGAATGGTCTTTGTTTTGGCCTTGGTGTCAGCCAAGTGCCCAAAAAATGAAGAAATTGCCCAAGCTTGCGTGGAAAAATTCCCGAATAGTGGAGAGACTGAAATTCGAGCCGCTTTTACTTGTTATTTCAAAGCCAATGAGGAGTCCGTAGAGCCTGTGCGATGCATGGTCAACGTGGAGAAGTTTACAAAGTGCGTAAAACAATCTTTGCAATCCAAAGAAGCCTTTGCATGCTTCTTTGAATGATTCCAAGAAAAAATATCTTCTCTTTTGACAAAAAAATGACTGTTTATGTTGAGGATGAATTATGAACGGAATAAAGTAAAAGGTGTTCGCATCGCGTTCCTTTGTTATTTTTTTCACTTGTGCCAGTACATAGAAATAATGTTAAATAAGCTATAACCTTTTTTTTAGTTATAACGGATCTTTGCGCCCTTTCAGAACAACTCACGTTGCCGAAAGCATGGCATATATCTTATGAACTGTTGTGCCTAAGATTGATATGAAAAATGCAACTGAATGCTTTTCATTGATATAAATTAAGATTTTTTTAGCTAATGTATTGTTATGCAGAGGCCCTTAATCACAACCAGTGAAATAGAACTTATGCGCAACCTATGCGCCTATGGAACAAAACTTTTGCTCTGAAGTGTCCGGTTTTTATATATTGAAAAGTTCTAAAGTAGATCAAACTTATGTGTTAGAGTTCAATTTTGAGATTTGTTCATTGAAGGATCGTTTTATGTTGCCATTGCTTGTTGTAGTTTGGGCGAGTACCTCTAGAGTAAGGGTTGGCAACCATAAAGAGGCAGAGGCCCACAATTGGAACTGGATTTGCGGTAGGGCCCACATTCTCAAAACAAACGGATTTCATTGAAAATGAACAAATTAACTAACTGCCTCATGCCAATATCATCAAATATGCCTCAACCTCAGCCCAAAAGTTGCCGACCCCTGATCTGAACATTGCCAAACATGAACCAATAATCTTGACCGTTCTAGGCTGACCAATCGCTAGTGAAAGTAAAACTCATCGCGCTCATGTGTGATGTGGCTTGGGCCTTTTTCTCGCACTTTAGCCGACGCAAAGTAATCTATTGTATTCATAATTTCACAAGCCCGTCTCCTGATAATTTCAACTTGTTTATCAAGCTTGACCTTGGAACCTAGGTGACTTTAAACTCCTCCTAAACTTTAAAATTTTAATATCAAGGCAATTAAAATTGGCTTTTCCCTTTGGTTTCTGTTTTTAACTAATCCATTCTGAATGGCTCTGCAAAAGCTCCAGGTCCACTTTTTGTACTAAGATCCCAAGAGCTCTTGGGGGCCCACCATCAACAGTCTCGGGGCCACATTTGGGCCGCGGCCCACCGGTTGCCGACCCCTGCTCTAGAGGGATCTTCTAGATTGTGAAATATAATCGCCAGTGGGTTGGCTCAGAGAGGAAAGGTTTCAATATAAATAAGTTTTGTCTAGAAGCTTTATGCGCTAACGTCTTTCAAAATGAGCATGTACACTAATATCAGAACTTCTTGAGCTTTTATTGAAATTTCCAACACGTTTTATGGGAATTTGCTTTTCATGTTTCAGGCACTCGGATTGTTCGTTGCTTAGTAAAACTTCAACTCTCTGAGCAACCCCACTTGTAGCCACCTTTTGTACCAGTTTTGGCATCAGTTTTGGTCTTGCTCGAAGGTGTCTGATCCATGCTGGGACCAGTGTTATTTTTCTCCAGAGAAGTTTTTCGATGGAAAAGAGTAAGTGCTTAAAATATCTTTAAAAATCAATGTTAAAGGCTTGAAAGATTTCATTCCTGGATGAGCATTTGTACTACACTACATTTGTTTGCATTCTGTTCATATTTTTCAATGACCCTCACCATTTTGTCTTTTACTGATACAACTAAGGTTTACTCCTAATGGCAAAAAAGAAACGAGCTAAATCATTGACACATTTTGTCTGTGTGTGCGTACCTATGCTTTTTTATTCCCTAGATTTTTTTTTCTTCATAGTAGGCACTGTTCTCTGTTTTTATCACACTTGTATATGTTCTTCTTCCAAGACCACGTCATAGACATTATTTTCTCTTGTGCGTGATCTCTTCAATTCACTCTGACCGCGTCGTTTCTCCTTAATCGACCGCCGTCTTTCTTTGTTCCGCTTTAGAGTTCCTTCATCGGAAGGACCCATGAGTGTCTCAAGCAGACCTCGCTCCATCTCGGTTCCTGTGAAGCTTTTTAGGCTCTCTTCAGTCATAGGAAGCGTTCCCTCCATTAATGAGGATCGATGTCGCCTCGTTTTCTTGTCTTTACGATCTCGCCTTTCGGCCATTTGGATGTCGTACTCGGTCCGAGTTTCGCTCGGATCTTCGACCGCCACAGGTTCCCTCTTACTCCGATGATGACTTCGTTTCTTGCGTCTGAGCGTTCCATTTTCGGTGATGTCAATGTCGTTTCCCAGCAATTTTCGGAGCTCGGAGTCCTGTGTCTCATCTCGTGAGCGTCTTTTGTGTTGAGATGTCCTTTTCACGTGCGTTTCGGGTTGACCCAAAGCTGCCATGGCCGCGGCAATAACGTCAGTTTCGGCCACTGCAGCAGCTCGGGCAGCTTGCCGTTTCTTCTCACGCATCATCTTCTTTTTCTGGATCGTTTGGACCACTCTCTCCCTCGTTGTGCGGTACTCGAGGGAGAATTCTGACAAAATTTTGCATGTTTGATGGGCCTTGTAATCCGAATGGAGATACGGGGGAATTCCCATCCACTGAAGGAACTGACCGAACCGTTTCATAACCTTTCTGTAGACTGTGTTCATGACAATGATCCTCTCTGCTGCGTCGTTCAAAAAGTCGGACATTTTGGCTTTGGTGTTTTGTTCCAGTTCGTTTGAGCAATCTTGCTTGGAAACCACTTTGAGATAGTCCCACGCTAATTTGCATTCCGATTCCAAACGTCCCAAGGTTCGCTCTAGATCTTCAAAGTCCGTTCGCGAGGCTCGAGTCAAGGGACCGATCTCGGAATACATATCTGAACTATTTGGGTAGTTTTCCAGGACCCAATAAGTCATGTGATACAGAAGGGAATGCTTGTGGATGGTATCTTTGACCTCAGGTACTTTGGACAAGTATTCCAATTGGAAGCCTTTGCTTTGAGAGCTGTTGAGGAAATTTCCAATAGTCAGAAGCACCGACAAGATCGTTTTGAAGGTTGTGTTGACTTGGATGTTTTCCAATCCCACTTTCAGGTCCATGATTGGCTCACACACTTCCTTTTCCGTGCTTTCAAACTCCATTTTAAATGCCCAAAGTCGAAGTCGTGCCTCAAGACCGGAAATTGAAGCTAAGGTAAGTAGAAATTGCTCTGCTGTTCCCAATGGGATATCCGGTTGCGCTTCGGTGGCCTCTTGAATGCGCGAAATTTCTTCTTCGGATGGCAGCATGGTCAAAAGCTTCTCCACACCTTCTCGATTGATAATCGTGGAATCCATCTTCATCACGGCTGATTTGATAATTCTCAATGGTGGTAGTTTGGTCATACCGATGTTGATGGCATTGGAACGTTTGGTATCCAGCACTACAATTTCCCTAGTAACACTAACGAGTTGTTTGTTTTCCTTCACGATCACGTCTCTGCCTCGGTTCTCAAAGAGGTATTCAATCATGGCATTGTCAATCTCGGCTGGTTCGATTTCATCCCAAACCGTTTTACTTGCATTGTGAAGTGAAGCCATCGGGACTTGTCTAATGTCTTTCCAAAATAGCTTGACTGTCTTTTTGTGCTTCTTGGGCACTAGTTTGGGTTTTCCATCCTCGCCCAAAGGAGGTGGAGCGGGAATGGGTGGAGGAAAAGCCCCTGGAGGCCCTGGGGGTGGAGGGGGTGGAACCATGTTTCCAAAAGGAGGTGGGATCGGAGGAGGAATGGGAGGTGGTGCTGGAATGCCCCCTTTAGTTGTTGCCACCAGATTCACGTTCTCCTCCTCATCCTCATTCAGATCGGTGAAGTCCAGGTCACGAATGATCAAAGGCCTGTCAAAGTTAGCAAGTATTTCTTCCCACCGGAGAAGGCCTTCCCTTTGGATTGCAGCCTGTTCCTCTTCTTTCTCCTTTTCAATTCGGGCTTGTTCCTCTTCCTCACCTTTGGCAACCTTGGTCACGAACACCGATCTGGCCTTTTCGAGGAATCCACTTAACTCCATGGAATTCAGCCGCTCACCGGATGGACTCATTGGCAGTCCATGTTTCTTGAGAATCCTCTCCAGATCCTTGACACTGACCCCAGCAATATCACCAGTGCTATCAACATCTGCATTAGCAATCTTTTTGGTTTTGTATCGCAAGGATTTGCGCTCGTGGAAGTTACTGGTCACTACCTCGGACTTTGTTCTTAGCGAGGTTCTCAAGCACGATTCAGAGGTGTCTTCGTCTAAATAACTAATTTCTTCCTCGGTGACGGGTTCTCCATCCTCTTGTTTGAGTGCCACAGCATATAATTGAATTTGCTGCATCAACGAATCAGATGTCTCGTCCCATTGAGACAAATTGTCACTGATGGTTTCAATGCCCAGCTCTTCCATGTAATCTGTTTGGTGATAGAACGTGTCTTGATCGGGGATCCCGTAAAGGCATTTGTTAATAAGGGTCAAGGCGAATACGCATAATTCTTGCTCTGCATCTTCTCGTTGAAGGACTTGAATCAGATTCGTCCAAGGAATCGCACCCAAACTTTTGTCTGTTTCACAAATGGCTTGAACCAGGAGAATGGAATTCTTCTCGGTGTATTCCACAAACACTAAGAGTAATTTGATGGCTGTTTTGCACACCAAAGGATTGCTTGAGGCAATAAGTTTGTATAAGAACTCTACTGCCTTCAAGTTGGCCATTACTCCATGCATTCCGTCGACATATAGCATGATCTGGCCAATTGCTCGGAGAATCAGATTTTGTAAGTGAGCTTCTTCATCTTCTCCCAATTCGACCAAAAGGCTCAGGCCCTCGGCTTGAACAAACTCATAGACTAATGCCTTATCGTTTTGGAAGAAGTCTTTCAACGAGAACAGAATGCGCTTTAAATCAGTGCCAGAAGCAGATTTAATCTTCTTGACCAAAAGTTTGGCTTTTGTAGCCGATGGGGTCTCTTCTTCGACCTCTTCGCTTGTTTCCTTGGCCTTTCCAATGGCCACCACCTCTTCCAAGATCTTGCTCGTGGTGGCTTGTAAAAATGCAGTCTCCTCCAACCATTGACTATATCCTTGCTCCTTCTCTTTATCAGAGCCATTTTGATTGGCGTTACAATCATTCTCTGGTTCCTCCTCCTCATCTGCCCGTTCATCTTCGTCCAATGGCACAGCCTTTGGTGGGGGTGGAGCTATGAAGTTTGAGAGTCCGCTAAGTATCCAAGGTTCTCTCACATCAGGGAGGGATTGTGCCGTAGAAGCTTTGGAGGCATTGGATTCAGACCCGTCTTCTACGGCAGCTTCTTCTTCGGCCTCGCCGTCTTCTTCCTCATCGTAATATTCCCATTCTCCTTCTTCTTCCCCTTCATACTCTTCGTATTCGTATTCGTCCCAATTGTCTTCGTCGGCCATTGTTTCCTCTGCACCAGTTGTGGTTAGATCTTGAGAAACCTCACTCATTTCACCGGTGGGCTCTTCCGTGAGTTCTGTTTGTTCAGGATCGGTTTCATATTCTTGCATGAGCTTTTCAATTTGGTTTAGAGACTTTTTACTAGGAGACACCTGGAGAGCGTTTCCATTCTTCAACCACCAAGGGGCTTCATCACTCAGGGCTTCTTTGGCACTTTTTGCATTGGTCATATCAACGGAATTCTTTAGGGTTGAGGAATACAACCCGCCACTCGGGTCTATTCCATTGGCCGTTGGGCTTGGTTCTTTTCCAAGAAGGATATCAATGTCTATGGTTCCACTGATGAAGGTTTTCTTCTTCCGTCGTTGTGTGGGCGAGCGCACGAGAGCCAATTCATCTTCCTCCTCGTCAATGTAATCTAGGTCAGAGTTCTCTTCATTTTCCAGCACATGCTCAGCCTTGCTTTCGTAGGTTTCTTCATTGTCATCCCTCCCGATCCCTTGGTCTTCTTCCTCTTCATCGGGTTCCTCTTCCTCTTCTTCTTCTTCCTCTTCCGTTTCGTACTCGTACGAAGTCTCTTGCTCATCTTCTTTGCTCTCATGAACTGGAATTGGTGGAGGTGTGCGTTGAGGAGGAAAAGAAGTGCTTGAATCTCTTTGAGCATTTTTTGATGGCAAGACAGTCGGTCTTGTCCCTGGTAGTAACTGCATCATGGGTGCCTTTTTCACTTCATACGCAATGTCATCCTCAAATACACCTCCGTTAGCAAAAGGCTCTGGTTTCTTGTGCTTTACAAAGAACTTATCTTGGGCTTCCTCGGCCAAAGACTTTTTGACCATAGCATAATAATCGAACTCATTTGTCGATTTGGGGTTCAAAACCGAAGCTAGATTTCCGTATTCCTCAGTGGAGAGCGTTTGAACACTGGCCTCGAGAGTGCGAGGTCTTCTTGACCTTCTTTGATAAGTTTCCACGGGCTCGGTGGAACGAGTAATTCTGGTTCTTCGAGCTCTGTCTGAATAAGGCGAGGGCGAGGTGGACCTGGATATCACATAGGTTAAATTCCTTTGGGGTTCGTCCTCTTTCTCTTGCTCAAATCGCCTCCTCCAGTGCGAATTCGATTGAGAGTCTTCAGACTCGACAATGCTGTTCCGCTTGGTAGATTCGGGTTCCAATGCTCCGTGTCGAGCAAGGGTTTCAGAGACACGTTTAGAATAGGCGCTCAAACGGTCTTGATTGCTGTCACTTTGATCCCTTTGAACTGTGGAATATGGACTGGCTGCTGTGGTCGAATAACCGGAATCGGTACTTCTCAAACTGTCAAAAAGGTTGCGGGAATTACTCCTCGATGCCGGTTTGTATAAACGTTCCACACCAACGCCATTTAGGTTGGTTGACGAGGTTGACAACGATCCGTTCAGTCCAGAATCTCCATTATCTAACCTAAATTTCAAGGCAAAATATTTGACCTTTGATTATTAAAACATGGTTTTAATGGATTCTCACCTTGAATAGTTCTTCAAAGATGATCCATTGGAATTGGAACCAAACGGAGCAGCAACACTCGTGGACGAGCTACCATTTGACAATCGACTTGATCCATATGCATCCGTGGGTCTTTCGAGGGTGGACGATCGGTATCTAGATCCAAGACTCGAAGAACTCGCCGGACTTGATCCATAGGCCGGCGGCGGTTTTTCAAACAGATTGTTGCTTCTTCCTCCAAATCGATCGAAGACTGAACCTCTGGAAGTTGTGGAGGCTGTGATTGCACTGGAAGACCCAGTCGGTCCACGCCGAGAATCGAATGAGCTAAGAAACGGCATTTCAAAAGTGGAGGATTTTCGCCTGAGCGGGAGCAGATGGGAAGATGATGATGATGATGATGAAAAAGTAGAAGGGGGTTTGTGGGACGAAAAATGCTTCCAAGAATCACAAAAGGGCGGCGATGAGGGATAATGTATCTTGAAAATCCATCACACTCTGTTTAGTTTGAGAAAGCTTCATTTGAGGGATTACACACAACACTCGGCATTATGATCACTTTTGCCACTAAATCAGGAAGCATGCCTCCCTGATCCGAAGAATAGGTCATGGTGAGGCCGGCGGAATCCGCATTGCTGACTAGAAAACGCAAACGCCACGATTTGGCATCATCCACTCGATGTCCAACTCTGAGAGAGTTGAGAGAGGAAATGATAATATGTCCTGATTCCACAACTTCTCGATTTTCCCCTCGATTGATGCGTTTCTAGGGGCTTTTTAGCTCGGTGTGTGAGTGATCCACCAGCACTTATCACAAATCGCTTTGTTTCTCGTTGTAAATTGATCTCGAGCTAGAGGAGGTGTTGTGCTCGGCAAAAAGTCACTCTTGGCCAAGGCCGAACGGAGACTCTGTATTTTTAGAGCCGAACAAGACCAAACGAAGACGGGTGGACGAGATTTTGCGAACCCATTTCATTTTCTTTGATTCTCTCTCTTGTTTTTTGGGGTGCTGATGTCGTATTGTACGTAGGAAGCTCGGAGAGTTCGTCGGCGATGCCGCTAACGCCTGTTCAAGCTTGGGGGAACGCGGAAAGCTTGGAATAAACTTCGTGACTTGACTCCTGTTCGACAACGTTGTTCTACGTAAGCCTACTAGCCTAGTGCATACTGCAGCCGTATTTTCAGACAGGGCATCCTGAATGAAGTGGGAACAGTTTCCTCGAGATGAGGCAGCAGTAGTGGGACATGTAGTACTGCAATTTCTTGGCAACCCTTCTTAAGTTATGAACTCAGAACAGTAGAGTCATAGTATTGGACTGTATTGGACCCTGGCCCACTTATTTCTCCCGCCACACATTCACCAGGCACTCATTGATAATTCAAAGTGTTTGTTCAAATTAAAGGAGCTATTAGCATACTCCCAAAAGGTATTTTACCACACACTGGGTCGTTGTTGTACTCAAAAAAAGTTCATTACTATTTATGTATAGGCCTTGGTTTTACATTTGTGTGGCTGGGGATGTTTGAAAGCTCTTCCATTTTATGGGACAGCTTAAAAGATCAGAGCAACATTTCGGTCAATGAGAGGAACTAGCAAACAGAGTGACAGCTACAAAAAGCGAGAAATGGGAACATTTTCGGCGAGTGAAAGTTCTTGGGATTGGTGTGCCTGACCTTTCTTCTCAGCTCAACACAATTGACATCATGGTTATTTCAACCGAGTCACAAGTGTCATATCTCATCGATCTTACATTGGCACTCAACCCTCGTATTTATGTTGATTGCATAACGCGACAGTCATTGGTGAATTATGTCATTTACTGAGAAAACGGAGAAGGCATCCATCCAGATGATGAGTCATTGATTTCCTGATTTCCAAATTACGTACCTTCTGTAATTGCGCATCGCGTAGATTCATTCATGGGGGCCTCCAATTCATGATTATGTTCCAGACCGTCTTAATTATTGCATTTATTATGTTTTCGATTCGAAACAGAGACTTCATTCTTGCATGTCCTTATTCGACAAATACAAGCCACACTTTGAGAGAAGTACGAGTGATGGGCCACACGATCTCAATTTGTTTTCTCGCTCTCAAATTTTGAGAATCACGAAACGTTTTCTACCAGATTTTTTTTCCAAGTTTGGATCATGCAATGTCATTCATTTCAAATATACAAATTCTTGATGAATTAAGAGCTGAATCACTTATCTAATCTTAGACTGAGGCACACTTGGAAAGATTTTTCCGGTTAGAACTCATTCCCCAGTCACTGAACGCTTAATCCACAAGGATTTGAACATTTGTGAACCCTAAATGTGAGGAAATACCCTAGATTGGGGTGGATTCGAGCGTGAGAGCGTGGAACACTTTTTTCAGATTTGAACAAACTTCTTAGTCAACTCAATACAACGTTTAAGTCGAGGTTGTTAATTGAAGTTAAAATTTGGTAGAACACACCAATTACAGAGTTTTGAAATGACAATTCCGGAATTGCCGAATTAAGAAGAATTTCCCATGGATTTGGAACATCAATGATAACTTAGTAATAAAAACACATTCGGAGACTTAACCAGATATACGTAGCTTAAAAGACTGACAGACAAAGATCACATTCAATTTTCCTATTTGATAGAGCACTTGTTCTAGTGATCCGTGGTTAGAGTGACAAAAGTCTTTGCGTTTAGTACAAAATACATGTAGGAACGAACTACCTACCTTCATGGTGGATGCATCGTATAATGGTTAGTTGAAGATACTAACGTATGTTTGAGAGTTTTCCCAGGTTCTCTTATCCTTTGTGGTATTTCTCAAGAAACTTGAAGACGTCTATGCACCCCCAAACAATGATGACACAGGAGATACTAGGCTTGTTCTCGAAACTGGACTTACTTATTGATGTTTGTTTAAGAGCAGCTCAAAATTGTGCGTTTTAAACGTTGTTTCATAGAAAAACAAAATAAAGATATTAGGTTTCCACGAAAGAATACTTGTTATGGTTCAAGATTCAGTTAAAAATCCCGAGGATTTAAAAACAGAGATAATTAAATCAGTATAAAGAAGGGTATTTATTTTTCATATTTTTGGTTCGTTTTAGGGATGACAAAAAGATTTTGCGTTTTTAAGCGACTTCAAGTTTTAGAGCTGGCAAAACCTTATTTGTCACTCTGTACCGGGTGGGAATTTAATTCGAGCACATCACGTTTAAAGGCCTTTTAGACATACTTCTAATTGATCGATTTTAAATTTTCGCCCCAAAATTGAAGCTTCTGTTTTTCCTCTACAAAATAAGCAAAGCAATTTTGCGAAAATCGCTCGATTTTTCGACATGTTGAACTTTAAGCAAGAGTCCATTGAAGCGCTGCTGCGCACCGGCACCAAGACTAACGACGTTTGCAAGGCCTTGGACGTCGGCAGGGCGACTGTCTGCAAAGTTCAACGCCGGATTCACGATGGCCAACCTCTGGTCAATAATCAAGCCAAAAGTCAGAGGCCAAAAACGTTAGGAACCACTGAAAAAACATCAAACGTTGCTTGAAGAAGCACCCGCGCGAGTCGATGAGGTCCGTCGCAAAGAAGTACGCTGTCGACCCGAAGACGGTCCGCAAGGGGTGCTATATCAAATTAGAGTGGATCAAATGACCGACAATCAATATAGAGCGGTTTTTTGATCGCGTAGTCAAATGAGCGCGAAATCAAAAGAGAGAACAAAAAGAGCGCCAGTACAATTGATCCACAATGATATTAAAGTAAATGTGATGCAAATGATGAATATTTCAATGTCTTAGAGTGAAAGATAACGATAAACTTTTACTATCACCATTTATTTATATGATTTTATCCTCTCAATGTCATTTTAACCCTTTTATTTACTTACCATCATTTGTCACAAGTCTCGTCCACACACTCATTTATCTACCATTTTGGTGTTTGATTTCTTCCTACAAATATTCAATTGGATTTTTCTCTTTAAAGCTAGCGATAGCTGTACAGTAAGTCATGGTGTTCATCTTGAAGAAAATATTTATTTTTGCAGGAATAATTCTCCCCTGACTGCTGACCGCTGATTTACTAAATGCCCCACCTTCACTTCTTGAAACAGATTTCTTTCTGAATGAAATTGAATCATTTCCAAAGAAAGCTTGTCAAGAACATGGCGTCTTCCAAGCCATGGCTAGTTTGAATACAATTTTTGTGACCAATACTTCGAATGCATGAAGCCTTGCCAAACAATGGTGATAAGATTCTAACAAAAAAAAGTCTAAAAAGCCTTCAAAGAACAATTTTTGTCTGCCCTTTTGGGTTTTGGTGAAGATTTTGGATATACCTTGTTTCTTGTTCCAATGACAAATATGTAATTATTTCTGATTTGAGACTAGCATTTCTAAATTTGATTGCGTTGATTAATATCGGTGGTAATTTGATGTTCGATCAAACATATTGGCTCTCTTTTGATTTCCGCGCTAATTTCATATGGCGATCAAAAAACCGCTCTATTTTGATTGTCGGTCATTTGATTCGCTCTAAAGTTATAGGACACCCCGCAAGGTCGTACACGAGGCCGGAGGCCGCTCCCTAGTTGTCGAACGACGGACTCTATTATCTGAAGTCGGCTGAAAAAATCGTCTGGAGAGGTCTAAGAAACTGCTGAATTATTTGAAAAAAATCTAGAAAAAACGAGATCGTGTTCTTCTCAGACGAGAAAAACTTCACCGTGGATCCAGTGGACAACAGGCGAAACGACCGCTACTTGACCTCGGCAACCCTCAGATGATCCCGTGAGGTCACTATCAAGGTCAAAGCACCCGGCCTCGGGAATGTTTTTGGGCGTCGCCGCCGATATTCTTCCCCGTC
>CM021319.1:3371113-3411399 GCA_010645155.1 Tigriopus japonicus
AGAAGGCTATTTTCTGGCTAAAAAATGGCCAAAAGAAGGCTATTTTCTGGCTAAAAAATGGCCAAAAGAAGGCTATTTTCTGGCTAAAAAATGGCCAAAAGAAGGCTATTTTCTGGCTAAAAAATGGCATAAAGAAAGCTTTTTTCTGGCTAAAAATGGCCAAAAGAAAGCTATTTTCCGGCAAAAAATGGCCAAAAGAATGTTTTCTTCTTGACTTAATAGCCCAAAACTTTCTGGACTCGTTCTCTCACTTAGGGGAAATATTTTTTGGGTCTGAAAATATCGAAAAAGTATTTTTCTGCTTAAAACTTGTAAGTGATCCTTCAATCATTGGTAAGTGTATTTAATTTTTACTTTCCAAATTCTGAAGCACTCGATTGAGTGAACTTTTTTATTTCACACGTAAAGACTGAATCATGGCAAGTAAAGTTGTTGCTCTTCGTTTGTAAACGTAAAATATGGCTGTGCCGAGGATGCTTTAGGCGATGCTATTGATCGTTCAGAGACTCGTGAAATGGCACTCCCACTCGCACTTGAAGGTTTGGACCTTTTGACTTGACCAGTCTTGGCTCGAAACGAACGAATACTATTATGACTTCTGGATCTCTTTTTGGCCTGTGCGTATTGAGCATTCTTCTTTCTTTGATTGACAAGAACAGCTCGGAGGTTCTTTCGTCGGCCAATCATCTCTCCCACAAAGAACACAACGCACAAGCCCACACCAGTAAACAGAACGAAGAAATAGAATTTGACATCCGGAATGCCCACCATTTTGATTGATTCCTCTCGTTTTGGGCAATAATTACTTTGTTCTAAATGCTGAGGGTGGTGCCATTCGGCTTGTAATTGGGATATGAGGCCATTCTCAATGAATTTTAACAATTGATAGTTCATGGCCTGGAGATATGGCCAATCTTTTCTGACTCCAAAACTGTGGTGAATGCTTCGGCGCTCTCTTCGGAGACTCATTTCGCAAGCTTTCGATTTGTTTCGGACTGCCCAGTACTTGTACACAACAGGATTGGTCCAGATCACTCCATTCTCGCTCTCAAAGGCGTTGTTGATGACATCCACCATAGTGGGCGGCCTTTGATAGGGATCGTCCTTCAATTGGGTCTCCCAAAGGTAATTGGCCGCTGATCCCTTATTTGCCAGGGAGAAGAACTCTTCTCGACTGGATTGACCTTGCACAAAAAGTTCCAATTCCTTTTCAATGACATCCTCAAATTGGTTCACCGGATCATCTTCAAGCTGAACGCTGAGTAACGAGGCTAACCTCGCTGAGAGTATATTCACAAAGAGGATGCCCAACAACAACGACGTATACAATAGGATCCTCATGGAGTTGGCACTGAAACGCTCCGTGAACCCTTGGTTCATGAAAGAGGCTAAAATCGAGAGAACCACCTCCATCACAGCATGGAGATGACCCAAGCGATAAAGGTAAGCGATGAAGATGGCACTCAAAAGAAGAACCACAAATACGACCACGAACATGACGGCCACACCTGGCGTGAACATGCGTTGGAGTGGAATGGCACCCGAGGTACTCTTCTTGTAAACGAAGACACTCTGTTCCAAGGTGATCCCTCTCGAAAAATTCATCTCGTCAGCACGTTCATAGGACATTGGAACAAGGTTGGCGGTGAAATCCACTTCATTTCTCACCACCAATCCCGCTAAACCTGTCCATTCTTTGTTGTCGCTGAAGGTGCCAAACACATTTTTAGGGGGCGTTTTGTATTCAAAAGTGAAGTTCATGGTTTTGGCTAGAAGGCGGATGATTTCTGAGCAAAAACCAGTGGCTTCATCATTTTTATCATCTGGCAAGGTAATCATAGACACGTAGTTCATGGCCCCCACATAGAAATGAACCCCTTTGACATTGACCCGCCGCTTCCAGATGTATTCCTGCTCATTTTGCATTTCTTGATCCTTCCAATCTTCAACAATCCGTTCCACTGGCGGCATTTTGCTATTGATACTGTAGAACTCTGACAAGATGACCGATTCGTTGTCTGGCTTTGATGAGACCAGGTACACTTTACTGTCAAATCTCAAACCTGACCTCAAAATGAGCTCTTTGTTGGCTTGGGTGTTCGCATAAACCCAAATCCTTTTTAATGAATATGGATCTGAAAGAGACCAAAAGGGTTCAAATGAAAAAGTGACGAGTGCGTGAAAGTTCATTGAATATATTTACCATCATCAAAGTTAGGGACCATGTTGCTCTCGACACTGAGATCCACAATGGTCCCGCTCAAGTTCCTTGGATCTCTTTCAGCGAAGTAGGACTTATAAATTGGCTGATTGTTCCCAAAGTTAATTGCCGTGAACGTATCAGCATCGGTGTCTTTCACATGAAGGACAAGTCCTTTTCTCTTCTTGTAGACTTCTGATTGAAAGATGTCGACTTGGCCCCAAGTAAGATGGACTCCTCCCAAGAGAAGCACTCCTACCAAAATCGACCACCTTAACATGATTCTGGCCATCAAGCAACTGGCTTTGGAACTTCTTTCCTTCCTGAGGTCGATTCTCTGGTATTTCTCGCCGTCAAGCCAATTACTGTCCGCCATCAACAACTGGTTAGTCCCACTCTCAGCGTTTGTTCCACGACCAAACTCGCGTGAATTCTCGCTCCCATTTTCGTGGTCGTTGCACCTACTACAACTACCACTACTGCAACAACAACGACGACAACGACGACTACAAATACAAATGTCAATACGAGAACAACACCTTCGTGACATTGTGGATCATGCATGAATCGTGGATACTGGGAAAGGGTTCGTGCTCGCTCGTGTTCCTCTCAACATGAATTTGACAGCAGTTGTCAAAATTTGAGGCCGTAGGCACCACGTACTCTCTTCGGCTAGTTTCGTGTTGTTCTGGATTTTGCACTAATCATGCTTTTGATAATTTAGCGCAAATGTCCCATCCTGGATTCGCCCTGGCTCAAACGTTTCCAATGATTTTCGAGACAAAAGTTTGTTGAACCTGCAATGAGAAATGGATGGTAATTGGTGGTCTCACACTAAAAGTGTCCCTGTGTGCCTAATCATCTGTCTGGAACTTTATCAAGGTGGGCCTTAGTGACAAGATCAGGAAGTATTTCAAACTGACTTCGAAGACACTCCTGATGTTATAATTTGTTTCTTATTAGCTAAGTCATTCATCAGTTGTAATTGATATCAAATAAACATCGCCTGTATCATTCTTAAGATAATTCAAATTAGTCAAATACTTTTTTGCTCCGAAGTTTAAAACAAGGATGCCCCAAACGCGGGGCGTGGATTATTAAATTTGCTACTTTGTCCAATCCTAGTCACGTTTTATAAAAACATTTGGACACTTTGAAATTATTAAAGATGATTTGGCATGCAGTCAAAATATGATACAGCAGGTGTTGAAAATTGAGCTGGAAACGCATTTCAATGATTGTTTTGTAATTGCTTAGCTTATAGTTAATAAGCTGAAATTATATTGATTGATCAAAAAGAAAAGAAATTGTGCTCTAAAGTACAAGATGTTGTATGACGGTATTTGGTTTTTGTCTTCCATGAACGAGATTAAGGTTTGGATGTTTAGTGTGCGCTAAGGCAAATTACGAGCATGCTTTCATGATTAACTGCAAGCGAAATTTAGGCCTGTTAGAGCATTATTCAACAAACTTTTTGGTTAAACTCTATAACATATAAGCTAACGTTCATTGGTTTTTAGTAATTTTAGCACCTTGAAAAATAATGACCTTTAATATTACAAAATTGCTTTGGTTTTTTCCAACGTCACTTTTCCAGTGCAAGATCCCCTTAAAATCTAATGTTTTATTAAGCTTTTGATAACGTTTTTAAAGATTCGACACTGAATTTACAATTTTGTCAAATTCAATTTTTTGCTGATACCTTATACTTATAAGTATCTCAGATTCCTTATCGAACCCAAAAATTGAGGCAAAGGGATTTTTATTTTATGAACGCCATTTTACGGTCAATAGAGTTATTTTAGAAAAGAAAATAGTTTGTCACGATAAAGTTGCGTTTGGTAATGTGTGTGCATAATGCTTGACAGTTTTTTTTTTTGAAATTGTAATGGTGTGATCTTTTATCTTTGGAAATCTTAAGCATGCTTACACCGCCCCAAGAATTTAGGATTTAAATATCTATGCAAAAGGC
The DNA here is from genome assembly GCA_010645155.1 of Tigriopus japonicus. Taxonomy (NCBI): domain Eukaryota; kingdom Metazoa; phylum Arthropoda; class Copepoda; order Harpacticoida; family Harpacticidae; genus Tigriopus; species Tigriopus japonicus. The sequence goes on from CM021319.1 coordinate 3,375,286, forward strand.
GCAGGCAGTTGGTAATCTTCTAATTTTGTGGATTCTTTGTTGATTGATAGTTTGGTCCTTTTTTCTGAAAGCTTAAAATCATTTATTTTTTCAAATAAAAAATAAAACCAGACAGAATGACTGTTTCTAGTGTATTTCATTTACAGGATGTCAAAAAAAGTTATAACAACGTCGCAAAATAGTCACTATTAATTTTTTAGCAATCAATATCTCCAAATTTGCGAAGGTATGAAAGGTATCTGATACTGTATGTTTTCAAGAGCGTTCATGGGCTCTGTCGTAACCCAGGATTTGAGATCAGTTGTAGCGATCGTAGAGGTTTTACGTGCGTTTTGAGAACACCTCCAAATCCAAGGGAATCTAAGCTAGTTCGAACAATGAAGTCCTCCTCTCTTCTTTATCGGGCTCCTTCATTGTTCAATTTGTTACCCATTAGTCTTCGTCAGGAATATGTAGGAACTGATCCTCTTACAGCATTTAAGGCAGGATTGGACAAATATCTTAAACACTATTCCTATAACACTATTCAAGGGTTGTACAGATCTGCCAACAGTAACTCATTGGTAGATCAAATGTCATAAAAACGGTAATTTTATAAACTATATTTATCATTAACTCTCTTTACAGGGAATCCCATTCCTTGTAGCGGTATTAAAAAATCCGCCCCCCCCCCCAAAAAAAAAATTATATCTATGAAAACATGATAAATTCTGAAGCTTTCACACAATCAGGTTTGGCTTTTGATTTTTTTGTCAAAAAATGCAAATTAAAGTCATGTTATCATTTTTAGGTTTTTATTTTTTGAATTTTAATGTTTTGATGGGAAACAGAAACCTAAGAGAAATTGCTGTCTTCATAATTTGTAATAAGTTTTGTAACAAATGTAATAAAATCTACATGATCTTTTATTGGAGTATTTTCAAAATCAAAACAATGATTTCCCATTTGAGATGATTTGAGCCATTGGTGGGGCTTGGCTTCAAGTACTGCAAAAAATATTGCTTTGACACACAAGTGCAATCCAAGGTATCCAATGCTATATAATTTGGCGACAACTTTTTGGTTCAATCACTCATTTTTCCTTCAAATTGATAACTGCTGCCTCTTCTCTTCATGGCAAAGCTAAAGTCCAATAATAACAAGATCGGTTGATAGATCTTACATTTTCCTTACCTCTCTCCGAAGTACCCTCCTAACTTCTCCTTATGATGCTTCAATTATATTTTTATTATTCTCAGGGGCTTTGCACAGGGTTGCTTCAATCCCGCCCGGTTGACATTAAACCCGAAAAACTCTGGTTTTTCTCTTTTTGGCCCTAAATTTGTCCCTAAAAATTGTGCTCACCTCTATGCGACTTGAATTCAATGCTCGTGGATATTGCATTTCCTGGATCTCTTGAAGAAGATATGGATTATGAAGATATGTTATAGATAGGGCACGGATAAAGTTGCTCATTTTTGTTAAAAGTTGCACTCAATGAGAGGAAAGTTGTTGTTAAGTTGCCATTTTCTGATTTTAAAATGTTACTTGTTGACATAGAAATGTCAAATTCGGCCAAATATATGTCTCAATTCTGTGCAAATGTTTTTATAGCAAATTTGTCTTTTTTATCATAGGACTTCCTTGACAAATCGAGACAAAAAATGTCATAAGTTGTTTCTTGCGAAAAATCGAGTTATTATTGTGTCGTATATCCTCAAAAACTCAGTTGGGATATGCTAATGTGGTCCAATATGAAGAAGATAACATAAAAAGTAAAACCCAGAAACGAAAAACCCAAAAAACCCGGGGGAATTTCTCCGATGCAACCCTGGTTTTGCAACAGGCAAAGCAACTGACTCCTGAGCTTTTCCTCAACCAAAGGGATTTCAGCATCCTCGCAGAGCCCTTTTTTTAAAAGGTGCCAGAAAATAAACATCTCAAATTTTTAAACAATTTTTTTTGAGAATGTTGTGCTTTTCACACAATTAAACAAGCTGACAAAAGAGTTATGAACACTGACAAATTTATCATTTTAACATGACTTTTTTCATTAGTAAAAAAATGAGCAAACCAGATTTTTGTAGCATTTTGAAACCGGCAAAAACTTTAAGGGCGCCTTGTAGATAGATGTTCCACTTCGCCAAACGGTCACCAAACAGTTTTTATGTGATACCTCACATCAAATCAAGTTTCGATACTTTTGCACATAGATATCTTAAGGCTTAAGGAAAGTGCCACTTAAGCAACATGTTCTAAAATTATTTCATCACTCCCTAAATGCGTTAGAACAGGGGTCGGCAACCATTTTTGGGGTCAAGGCCTAGCAATTTGATTACGTGTTGGCAGGGGCCCACCCAACAGACGTGGATCGCAAACGATAAAAAAAGGTTGCCCCCACATGTGCAGTACTATGGATGTCTCGCGGGCCCACTATTTTGGACCCCCAGAGCGCTTGGGCCCATCAATAACCCCCCTTGGGCTCACATGTGGGCCGTGGCCCACCGGTTGCTTACACCTGCGTTGGAATAACATGGGAGTACATTGCTTCAAAGCCAAAGATTTGTATGTTATAATTATTGGTGCGAGAGCATGATTGTAAAGTCAACTTGTACCAAATGTCAGAAAAGAAACGTTTTTTATGAGAGCAAAATGAAGACCAATAAACATATTAAGCCGGGTATCGAACAAATTTGGATCTATATTTTAAATATCAGAAAGCAGACAACAATTTTATTTAAATAACACGACGAAGACGCTTGGTTTGTTGTTAGTATTTTTGATTTCGGAGCGTTAATACATGTCTCACCTAAATTGAGTGTGTCTATAAACTTACTTTGAAGTGTATGTGAAGCCAAAAGATCGTAATTTAGGAGCACTTAAATGTATCTTATGGACTCGAATGAACAATGTTTCGAACTGGTTCCAATTTCCAGGGGACACTAGAAGGGCCTTTCGTTCAAGTAGTCAATGAATAATGCACCATTCAGTCGAATATGTAGGAATCCACGTAACATTTCATGACAGGAACAGTGGTATTTGTAATTGAAATAAAGAGATTCAACGTTATACCATTTGAGGAAATATTTTGACGTATATAGTGGCAGGAACTATTTTGACCAAGTCTCGGGGTTTAACAGTCGTGTAATTGTATTCAAGTTCAATGAAGTTGTAATACTTGTATTATGAAAATATTTGCAAAAGTAACAGAAAATTAGACGCTCAAGGTTAAAACCTTGATCATCGAGGCCGTGAATTTTATGCCTGCCAATGCACATACAGGACAAAAATTATAGAATGCTTCGGAGCACAAGTGTAAACCACGTTCAAAGCAAATCGAGGCCGATTCTCAAAGATTGTGCACGAAAGAAACTCATCTTTGGAACCGCACGATAAATCGGTTGTCTCCAAAGTTAAGGTTCCGACCAGGGGCAAATAAATCATAGGTGTCATTGCGAGGTTTGGTATCCTGCCTAGTCTAGTATAGTCTAGTATCTAGTACTAGTAAGAAAACATTATTGTATAAAAAATGCCAATCACGACGTGCCTTACTTTTTTGAGTCTAATATCTCTATTGTACGATCAAAAACGAACGAATTTTTTTTTAACATTTCTCAGTTCTCAAGCACATTCCTGAGAGTTCTTTTTCCGAAACGTCCAGTCCCCCGATGCTACTATGGCTACATGAAGTGGCCCGATAGTGCGCCAAGCTTGTCCCTTGTTTGAATATTGATGTGCAAAGTTAGGTGGCATGATTAGAAATATGAATTATTAGTGACTTTATATGTTTTCTTGGCCATGGAACATGGCAAGTTAAGAGAAAACGGTTAAGTAAGCTGAAATGAACGCAAGTTCGATACGTGTTTCTCCCAACCTCTTGCTCCGTGTTTGGTAAAGATATTATTTTTCGCTGCTCCTTGATTTTGAGGCTAAATTCAACGAACATTTTGGACTTGTTACCCACAACTTTGAGCCCTACGTTATTTTGAAATGAATGATACATAATGACTGGAAATAATGACCTTTCTTTCATGAGTCTGCTATGGGATTATTTTCAATGATTGGCTATCTTTAATGATAAAAAGGACGACAAACACCCTCTAAACTGACTGCCATAATTACAAGACGTTTTTATTTCTCATAATGTTACTTTGAACATTTCAGATTTTTTCCCCTGGCCTTTCTTTCGTTTTATGTTGTTTGTACACATTTATCGCTTTTAAGTGGATTCTGAAAATATTGCCTTTTTTAGGCTTTTACAATGCAAGTTGCTTTCATAAAGGTGTATTTTTTCGAACGTTTCGGCAATTGTTATGACTGGATTTTTTAGGAGTAAACGTTCGATCTAATCGCAATGCACTCATATGAATAAACCATCAAAATCATCATGACTGGAAATAAATTAGGTGATATTTCAAGACGCACCTAATTGTTGTTTAGATATATTGGAATAGCTAGGCTAAACATTTGTCCATCTTTGATGTAGCTTTTTTATTGTTGAGTGTTTTTTCCACCCTCAGTTTATCACAAACACTTGCCACTATTTAACCCACTCTCATTGCTCTCTTTAAAGGAGCCCCATATTTTGCCAATGAATTTAAGTACCATTTCAATGTGCTACAGATCATCCAATCTAGCGGCGATAGATAGATGGTCATTTACCTTGCCTTTAGCTTGTGGTCAGTGGGGAGAGCCATTCCTACCCTAACTGAGCAAACAACTTAATGAGGACTGACCACCAAAAGGACCAAAAGTTGAAAGCAACTATGTTCGTTTGGTTAAACCTTGATCGTTAGAGCTTGGCAAAAAACGTTGGCAAAAAAGATAGTTGAACACTGGAAAATATGTAAGTTTAAAAACCTAAAAGCAAAAAGTATTTTGGGATGTGAAAAACTTAAAGCAAACTGTGACAAGGAGGTGTTGTTTCCAAAGGGCAACTAGTTGTGGTTTTTGTTACGTTTTTCCCCCGGGACAAAAGGGTCAACAAACTCACGCAAATATTTATTTGCTGAATGTTTTTGTGTCCTCATCATGCTTCTTGTCCATCTCATGAGTACGAGTGGCAAATTCAATTCTCTTTAAGATTGTTATTTCTAATCTTACTTTCAACTGTGGTGAATTTTCCAGTAACAATTCCCATGACAAAAAAGGTTTCGAGACGCTAAGAAGTCAGCTTTTCTATGCAGAAAAGATAAATTCTATAAAATCAACAAGGATGGTCTTAATGTGTTGCCATTAAAAACCTACGCATTGTTTATTTTATAGGCCGACGATTGACAACCAACCGAACTAAATCTTTGAAATCATTTTAAAATCACCTGAAAAATGGTTGAATAAGTTGAAATTCATCCTACTCATATGTTATTTTGACCGAAAGTTATTTTCATTTCTTACAATTTTTCTACGAACACTCGACTGGTCATCAAGCAGCGTTATGCAAAATGCATAATTAGGGATCCAGGGGTTTCTGGCATCCATCGTTTCAACGGAACAGTTCAAAACCTTTGGTGTATACAATATGCCTTCATTGTAAGTTTGGAATGAAAACATCGAAAGTAAAGGAAAGCACGCGGATCCGGTCATGTCCTATAAAGCAGCCTACCTTGAAGGGGAGAAGGTGATAATAATGACCATGATGAAGACGACCATCATACTAATAGTCTATGATTTCCGATGATGCTCCTGCGTAATGATGATACAATCAATAAACACGTTTCTAGTTCTCCCTTTCGTAATTGTAAACATTCAGACTCTTTAAGGGCTCAGCTCAGCACTCAATCGGATCATCTCAGACTCCGATGCTCTCTCGTCACGGATTAATGGCATTGTACTTGATTTTCAATCAATGGTTTGATGACATCATTTAGGGACGCGACAATTGACAATGCGCTTTCCCATGGGAGCATGTTCCAATGGTATTCATCATGCCACGATCCTGGCATTTTCCCGAGGCCAATCTCCTCCACCCCGAATGAGAGTTGGGCTATGATTATTCATTCCACGCCAAGTGAATGGTTGTCTCCTGGTTTTGCTTGCTGACTAGGCAAGCGGAGCTTTTCTCACCAATGATCATCCCTGACATGCATTGTCGTTGTTAAGTTGTAAACATGTCCCTGTTTTAGGGCCAAGCCGCCAATAATCTACCATTCTTTGGCACAGAACGAACGGTTGAAATCCTCACGGTGGGAACAAGAAACACCCTGGGTGCTCTCTTGTCCGGAGTGTTCCTGTTCAATGATAATCGCGAGCACCACGCCGACATATTTCCATGTTCAAAAACAAAACGCTAATCTTTTGTCAGAACTTTATTGACTGAGTCGTGCGCTAACAATTTTTCTTGGTCCTGGGAGCATTCGTTGACGTAAAAAAAAACAGATTTGGTTTACATTAATACTTTCACTTGTCAACTTCTAATCCTCAATCGGACTAATGGAACGAGGCCCAATTACTCTGATGAGCTCATTGGACTCTAAAAAAGCGAGGGAAATGCGAAAAAAGAGAGGGTTGCTCTCTTTTTCTCTTTTGTATCAGTTTGCGTGTGTTCCCTTTAATTCCATCACAAAACAAGGGCGGCCTGTTGGCTCTATTCAAGCAGTCAAACCTACTTAGTACTCAGAAGACAGGGGTTCAAATGTGTCTCTTTCTTGTTCTCTCTCTCTCTAGTCTGTCCGTCTTCTCTCTGTCTCTAATAGATGGTAATAGACTTGGACAGTTTAACTGATAATAAAACGCCATTTTACACTTAGAAGCACTTAGCAGTGAACCCGACCAACCTCTGTCACGTGGTGCATTAAAAAAGACACAAAAGCAGAAACGAAACACAATACCTACTACGTTGTTGTGGGCCATTTCTAAATCAAGATACTCTCTCTACTTTTTTTCAATTTCGAGAAGAGAAAGAAATCTGAGACTCTTTACCCAAACCTCTCAGGACAAATATATTCATCGCATTCAAAACCATGCATAAGTGATGCTAAAGTAACGATCAATGGACTAGTGAAGACTAATGAACATGACCCATTCACGTAAGAAGTGGCGTGTGGGTGTTTTCAAGGGTTCACGTATGTATATCCGTCGGGGTGGAAAATATCGCGGGTGTGGGTCGGTCGGACGAACAATCCATCAATTTGTTAATTGTCAGTTATAATTAACTTGTTATGAATCCGTTCCTCAACCCACGTCCCTGTCTCTCAAGTTCCCGGTTTTGACCATTTGGAGCGTCTAATTCGGTCTGTGTGGTTATAGTTTGCCTCCTTGGGCATTTCCGAACTACGGTATTGCTGCCACAGCTGCGCTGGCTGCTGCTGCCTCCACCATCGACATCATCTATCCGATCTGGATAGAGTACTGTACAGTACAGAGTGTATGTAGCATAGGAGAGAGCAGGTGCAAAAGGGTTCGTCGAGTAGCACGTAACACGCGTCTGGCTAGCCAATTTGAACTCAAGTTTCACCAATTTCCATGATGACTAATCGTATTTCAGGGTTTTGGGAGAGTGTGATTTTGCACCTAGGAAAACGCGGCATTACCAAAGTCACTCATGAGTATGCTACAATGCTCTTATCCAAAGGGCACTTCCTCTAATTTAGTCCAGGCACTCGTCTTACATTTCATGACAAGGAAAGGGTGGGACTGGTTACTGGCGAAACTTGCTACCCTCTAAAAGGTTCTACCATTTGAGACAGACCTCCATACTTGCTTCTTTTTGTGTTAGTACTAAGAATACTAAATAAAAAAAGAACCGTTTCAATGTATCAGTAGAATCCTGATTTCGTATTCCCTGTAGTTCTGTGGGTAATGTAAGAAAAACATTGAATTGAAATCCTTTTGGTTTGCCGACAAAGGGAAATTGACCGAGGAGGACTCGCCACACTTGAATTCAACATAGCCTGCTATGCTCAGGAACAAAGTGTAAAATCCTACTGAAACACTAAGACATACCTTAAACGCCAATTGAGACACTGCAAAGACTGATTGATGTGCTTCTTGGGTGCTTTTTCGTTTCTCCCAGTCGCAGGAGGTTGTTTAATAATTGTGTGAAATGGCCGATTCCACTCATTCATAGCAGGTGTCGGAACGAAATTGTGTGATTTACCCCTCTGCGAGTTTCAAGAACCGTTCGAAATGAATGTGACGTGAATTTGGGGGTAGTAGTTCATGCGTTTCCGGTGAGTTTCTCAACCACCAACAGTCGAGGATTTCCTGGATACTTATGTCAAAGTGCGGAATGATGATCAATGACAAATTGGCGAACCCGTCACACACTTTTTGAGCGAGAGATCGAAGGACAAGATTGTGATAATTGTTGGTGGGTAATTACAAATTCGCCACGCAATATGTAATTAGATACATGCAGAATTGAAAATGCCTCCCTAAAAGGAGTTCTTCAACTTGATGCATGTTATGTTTCAACCAAAAAAACCTGCTGCACCCACCACGCGAGTCAAGTTGAACTTTTGTCCGACGCCATTCTCGAATTCATTTAGCTCAAAGAGCAAAAAGACGAACGAACCTCGACTCATTCTCATTTTGGCCCAACTCGATTTGGCCGTGATGGGCTCCTAAATAAGGTGATGGCTTTTAAATTCAGTTCGCACCTTGTCCAACTTAGGGCCTATCGATAAGCGCATTTGAGCCAATCCATTCGCATTCATCTACAGTGTCCTTATTGGAACGAAATCAAGTGTGCTACTATCGTTTCTTCCAAGTTCTCTACGGTAGAAGTTCTCGTACGTACGTACATCAAGAGACCAGCTAATCTTAGTAATGAGAACAGACACCCGGTTTTTGTGGAGTGTCGAATTCAGCATTCGAATGAATACGGCCTCGAGGAAATCGACTGTTTATCTCGAGGGTGTTTGGAATCTGGAGAGGACCCACCCTCTAGTATGCTAATTGGTCTGGTGGTCGAGTCCCGTCAGAATTGATTCGAATCTTATCCAAGATCTCTCTTTCTGGCCGAAAGTCGCTTCTGGTCGGTCGGCGGAGAATCACGCAAAACGATTGAGATAACGACAAATTCCAAACTAACGAGAGATTGAAATTCATCAACTGATTCTGATATTGCTGAAGAAACGACGAAATCAAGAGAGGAAAGGGATGATTTTTTTCTTGGTTCATTGGATTTTTGAGACTCTTTTTTTCCTCTTTGTCGAACAATCTGTTAGCTAACAGTTTGGAGTCAATTGACCTTTTTCTTGCCTTGGGCCAAAGAAGTGTAACAGTTGTTCAATTCAAGTCAAGACAAATCGACTTTTGGCACCGATGACAGCCTAATTTCTTCTTTAGGGGTTCAACGGAAAAAGTCTGATGTGAAATTACTTCAAAGTTTACCTCTAATGGACACGAAATGAAGTATTTTACCTTCGTGCAGACTGCAGTGTAAATGATTGGGTTTGTTCAATTTTCTGATAGTGTTAATCCCCTTTGACAAGCCATCAGCTATCTATCGAGTGATGCAGGTTTTTGATAAACCGTTGTCGTATGACTCATCTGAGCAATCAATGGGCTTTCAAAAGAGAGAGAGATGCCCAATAGCCCCAAAGTCACCACGAGCACCAACAATCATGAGCTTGAACCCTGGCAATCCTTTCGATTGGACGGATGACGAGCCGGGAAAGCCAAGTTTCATCTTGAAGCTCGATCTCCGGGATCTCTTGTGTTGGGTTCGTCTCGTCATCATCTATCTCTCGGCCCTGTCAAATCCTGTATGAATCCATTGTTCGATTCTCAGTGGGAAATCTCACTTACAGAACATCGTTTCATCGTCGTCGTCGTCGTCGTGGACATTCAACCAGGCAATATGCTCGAATGGTTCCCAATATTGTTAATGAGATTCGCCAGAGTCTGTTCCCATTCGATGTACGTAGACTACTATACAGTACTTTGCATGTGGCTTCTAACCTAAGAATTTTTGTGCAGAGTGGGTGTAAGGCATATTTTGGAGTGTTGACTGTGCTGAGAAATGAATGAGAGTGGTGAACGAACTGTCAGGGTCAAAACAACACTCGGGAGAACGGATTTTTGTTCGCCATGGCGGATCTTCATGACACGTCTAGCTAGCTCACTTGGGTTCCGAGAGATGATAGTAATCCAGTGTTGATTAACTTTTCCGCTCCAAAAGATTGACGTGATGGAGACCATGTCAAAGCAGATGAGAAAATAACATTCCCCTAAGGTCAATTGCCCACTTCTTGCCGGGCTGATTTGGATTCCAAAGGACATATAGCCATGGAAGCTCTACAATTGCGAATGGTGGCCTGAAGCCAAGTTTGAAATCTGTTAATTTCCTTGCTCGACACGATCGGCTACAAATTTGGAGTTGTTTCCCCACAAAAGCTCCACTGTTACGGCTACATCGCCCAAGGAATCGGGGCCATGAGTGAGTGAGTGAGAAATCCGATATCTCGTCCACCCTGGTCGGATTGACGGTTGGCCATCTGCCGTTTTGTTTGACCCCGTGAATTGAATTTCAGAGCCCAAAAAAGTTGCCGAATGAGGTAGGTGGCTTGCTACCGTCAAAAGTCAGGACGAAGCGAAAAAGAGTGGGTGGGATGCGATCCAATGCTGATGATCGCATAAGCACCTCATCACGTCAAGGTTGTTTGGGCTCGAATGCTAACGACTGGCGGCTAGGTGAGTTTCTTGTTCTTACGCATTCTTGTTCCTGGAAAATAGTAAATGATGATGCGTTTCAGATGGGTTCCATGATTGGGAAACTCATCACAGGACATGGAGAGAAACAATCATATCTTTGGACGATCCTCGTTGATGGAAGGAATGGGCTGCTCTCGCTGCTCTACTACGTTCACTCCTTGGGCTCACACGGCATTAGACGAGCCTGTTTACCTTATCAGTGCTCAACATCACCCAGAAAACTTGCTATGAAAACAATCTGCTCAACTCATCATCCGTCGTTTTCATCTTCCTCGGAATCCTGAAAAATCAGTTAAATCATCCTCATATTTGATCTGTCGCTTCCTTCTTTCTCAAACTCTCTCGTTCAAACGCGCGTCAATTCGAAGATTTGAACCGGGGAAAGCTCTCCGATGGATCCTAACCATGGCTTTGTACCTTCGGGGAATGTTCCTCTTTCGTTCCCCACGGGGGTGGCAGGGTGGTTAGAGCAATTACGAGTGGGTTTTGTTTAATCAAGTCCCAGGGACGTGGTTGGGATAGTTGCCAAGCCATATTTCACCCTGACACGTCAAACTCGCCGAACGACAAAGTGTACCCAATTGATTTTGTTTGGTAATCAATATCCGTCTCTCATGCCGCATTCCATTGTTTCAAACCCACACGTGGAATCAGACAGAACTCGGGTCGGGATCTCCACCAGCTTATTTTCTTTTCATCACTTCTATCTCTTTGTCTACCAAGATTCGGGCGAAGGGCATGATGATCTAGGGATTTGAACGACAGCCAGGCACCATCAAAGCCTATGCAAATTTCTAATCAATTACGTTTTTTGCCAAGCTCATGTCTTGAAACCCTCGCCTCGTTGATCGACTACAAACAGTCATGTTCTCCATCTCATTGGTATCCAATCTGACTGATCTACTTGGGAGGTTGAGCATTTTGAAAGAGTTTGAGAATAGACCACTCTGTATTGACTCTGTTGTCGGTCTCGCTATTTTTGTAGAATTGGACCTACACATTTTTGCTAGTTTGGTGTCATTCGCCAACACTCGGGGACTCAATGTTTGCTTTGAGCAGGAGCAACTTTTGAGAGAGTTTTGGAACAAACCACGGCTCACTGAGAGCACCAAATCACCGAGAAGCAGAAAGAAACGAGAAGTACAATGGACATCAAACCGACCAGAGCAAACGGATGGGGGATTCCAGGGTCCCCTTTATCAGCTTGAGCGTGCTTGACGCAGTTTATTTCGAGAATCATCAATTTAAATCCGCTTCAACTGGCCAACAATCGGAGAAAGACGACGCAGGCTCTCCATCTCTTAGAGCTCATTGATCTTATTGTGAGGACATGATCGAGCACTGGCTTCGACATCGACCACAATAAGGCCGTTTTCACGAATTTTTGCTTTAGACCAAGAGAGAGAAAAAATATTTTTGTTGTGAGGACTAAAACCAGGTCTTTGATCAATTGGCCATACACGTCAGCGTAATTTAAATGCGTTGTTGTTGCCTTGGTCTCATGATAAATTTGTTATGGAATTGTACGTCATGAAATTGTAGAACTGAATACATTCCTGAATATAGAGTTCAAGGGAACAAAAACAACCCGCCTCCTTTCGTAGATTGTTGAGTAAAGTTCATTGTAGAGTTTTACTTCCACGTAGCTCTTAGTAAGCGACCATATTGTTTATTGTTGGGAGCCAATCAAAAACACAATGTGTAGAAATGGAATCAAATATTTAAGAATAATGATGTTAGAAATAAAAAATTCCAACGCGCCAATCGTAATTATAACTAGGGATAGGTCCAGAGTGGCCATGAGGTGACACGGTGTGACTTTGTGCTTAAGAAGTCATTTTTAAGCTCCAAAAACTTTTGATGAGTAAATGCAATGCAGAACAAATATTTGCAATCGGTTAAATAGGTCACGGGCAAAACCTCTATTATATTATATCATATACACTCTTTAAACAAATCTTTGAAAATTTCCTTTGACTAAAGTCCTAGAAGTGCTAACGGAAGTGTTGTTCTAAAGTATTTTGGAAGTCGACCTTCACGGATTATTTCACGGATCTACTTTCAACGGTCTTTTAGGTCAGCAATCTGGAAGGATGAAAAAAGAGGGTCATTGCATCAATTTAGACTAACAGTTAAGTAGATTTCGACAATATTTTAGGTAGACACACCCATAAAGCTACTTGAGATTTGAGTTGAAGAAAATGTTCAAAAAATTTCTTAAAACATAACATGTTTAAAGACATCGAATTTTTTTTTGTGATGTTAGAAAATGTTTGTTAAAGCAAGGTCACCTGGCTTAAGACCCTACCTATTTGAGCCGGATCTGATCCGATCAGGATTGGCACCAATCCGGACCTGATCTGGATCCAAATTTTGATTACAGTTCCGAACCGACCCGGACCCAGAACTTAAAGATCCCGGCCCGACCCATCCCCAATTATAACCATTGTTTTTGACGAGAGCGATCAAAAAGAACATTTACTGTACTACATTTAAAGCCTTTGAATCCTTTTCCTTTGTTTTCTCTTTCTATTGCCTGTCTTGAACTTTATTGCTTATTTTTCCATATTTTCCTATAGCCGTGTAGAGAGTGTATCCCCTAGATGGAATTTGCGGTCTACCATTGTTAGGATTAAACAATATTTTGATGGACGTTTGTTCTATGTCACAATTATTTCCTAAAATGAATTACATATCCATAATTATATATACACATATTCATCAATGCCATGACACTCTCAGGCGGAATTGTTTTGAAGACTTCAATAATTGAGCATCCAGTTGCTAAAAATTATTGTGTTGGACAACGCAGATAAATACACGTAAATAATCATTGATGGTATCTACGTAAAATGTCCTCGGCCCAATCTCACGTGTTGGTTTATTGCACTTTGTAATTAAAAAATCCAATTTTTCATCTGTTTCAAAATTGAACTTGCAAGTGTCTTTGGGTTGCTCAGATTTTAAGTTAAAAAAGATCATTGATCAATTATCGCTTCCATTTTTGACACACCAATGAAATGGCCTCAGGTCCTTAAAGGTGGCTGAAAATTTACGTACGTTGAATGTTATTTGAACAACTGAACAAAATTGTTCTTTTTAGTTGATTAGTCTGATTAATGAAAATTTGAAATTTATGTAATTTATCGACATTATGTAATCATTATTTGAAAAAAGCAGGAGGATTTGGAAATTATAAACAGGCATGTGAGCAAAAAAAAATTGAGAGTCTCATTTGCAACTTTGTTCGTTCATTCTCCATAGCATTATTGTAATCGAAAAGGTTCAAAAGCGGTCGACAAAAAATAGCAAAGCTTTTGAGATGATCTTCGAAAGATGAATCATGTGAAATGTATCCAGATATCCAAAAATATGCCAGAAATCTAGTCTATTTTGTACTCTCGTTATGTGTCAAGATGTCACAAACAAGACAATCAAATTTGGTACAGGGATATCCTCGAAACATTCGGTTATCTGCGGCCGCCTCCAAGTTAAATCCCCTCTAGCCTGGACAACAAAAGCCAAGGTATTTTCTAATGGTTGAAAGGCAACCCCATGTTCTGCGGTCCCAACTATCACAATCCACCGTAGTCACTAGTAGATGTAGAACGAGCAGGCAAGGGTGGGTGATACCCGATTGTTCACAGCTCACCTGCTCCATTGCAGCCAGATATTTCGACCCAAGACGCGGTATGTGCAAGCACCCTCGGTCGGACTCAATAAATGCTATCTCAATGATCCCCCAGAGGTTCAAAACATCATAGGGAGTAGGAAATGGTGGTAAACACCATTGTTACACAGCTTTCCATCGTAACGAGATTGGCCCACGAACTGTATGTCGGAGATCAATGCACGTCATTAAGAATTCTATTGCCGACGTGTTGTTGATGATACCAAGTCAATTTGGAGACGTAAACGTACTTTCATTGACTTTCAGTTTTGATTTGGTGTCTGCCAGAAAAAAATTGGTTCAAAAACCAAATGTTCGGATAGCATCGGGAAAAAGAGTGGAAAAGAGCAAGGGAGGATGGGACGCGCGAAGCATGGATGAATTTGAAAACTTTGAAGAAATCGGAGATGATCGTAAATTATGTCATGAAGGAAAAAAGCCAGGTTTTCATTTAGCAATCCTCATTTTAGTCAAAAGTTGCGATTTAGACGTTAAAACGGAAAAAAAAGATTTAAACGGAAAAAGGACAATCTACTCTGAGAATCAAAAAACAGCAATGAATAAAGGGTGGGAAAATATGCGTTTTTTAGAGGCCAAAAAATCTTCATTTTGTGGTGAAAATGGCGTTTTATTCGATGCGCAGTGGGAAATATGTTATTGTTAGATAGGTAAATACTACCTCATATTTTGCACTTTTAGGACTGGCCTATCATGAACCCTCTTTTGATCATACGTAGGATTTAGCCAAACGACTAATAGCATTCTCAAACAACTTCTCGAAAAATGCTTAATGTTAGACTCCAAATACAAGGACAGTTCACAATTTATTTGAAAAGTTAAATTTCTTAAGATGATTGACTTGAGAAAAAATTACTAAATAAATGTTATCTCTGATGTTTAATGAATTATAGATGTTCAAACAGCTATTAGTTCCTTTACCTGGTTGCGAGAAGACCGTAATTGATCAGTACAGTATTTGTTTTTAGTTTCAGATTTTGAACCAGAAAGCTACAAAAAGACTGCCCTCTAGAATTGAATGACAAACCATTTTAAAAGATGATGCTTTTTCCAAAATTGGCCAACGCAGGAAATCTGCCATAATATTTAAAAAATTATTAATCTGCACTCGATTATGGTATATAACATTAAGTTTGCCAATAAAAATCAAAACTGATTTTTTACGTCCCATTGTAAATCATTTGTGGGAAAATGTCCCCACAAAAGCCAAAATATGTGGTTTTCTCCCAATAATGACTAATTATTTTTGTCCCTTTCCAAACCTCTTTTGTGAAAACTTTTTAATGTTTTACGTAGTGGGGTATCCAGACTATAGGTGGACTAGGCCTGTAATTCGTTAAATTGTACCATTTTTGGATTGCTGTCGAAATTCGAAATAGAGATTAAACTCTTGTGAGCAGATGTTATTTTACAAATTTTGTTGTCAGATAAACCTGTTCGAAGCTATGATTTAATTAGACAAGGTATGTATGTTGGGCGACCCCTGCACGTTTCAAAAAATGGACGTCAAGAGCGAGAAACTCGTCAAAATCCAATATTTTGTAAATGAAAGATGTTGCTCATACTCATAGTTCTATGTTTGGTGAACATTTGTCCAGAAAAAATGATAAATTTCGATTTCAAACAGCTTAGCTTTGAAAGATACATCATTTTTGTCATGTTGCTCGCTCTTGACGCTTATTTTTTATATGTATACAGGGGTCAACCAACATACCTTATCTAATTACATCCTAGCTTCGAACAAGGTTGTCTACGAAAAAAACCTGTAAAATAACATCTGCTAATAAGAGATATACGTATCTTCAATCCGATTTTTACATAAATCCAAAAATTGTCCATTTAAGTGAGTTACAATCCCAGTCTACCTCTAGTCTGGATATCCCTCGCAACATTCCGCCCTTTAGCAATGAAACATCAACTTTTGCTATTTGGGTTTTCGGAGAAGAAGAAAAAGTGGCCTTCCTTCGCCCTTGTCCATCCATCCCTGAGTCTCTCTGGAAAGAGATAGGTAATTTTCATGACCACATTTTCATTGAAAAACTCAGAATACAAAGTCATATTCAGCCCCGAATGCTACCTTCTCGTTTCAATTAACCTCTCACGAGGCCCTTACGAAACGCCTTTAACTTTGAAATTCGACACAAAAAACCGCAATAATCACCGAATGGAAACTTGCCTACAAAGTTATTAACAAGTGTTACCCGACAATGATCATTTGAAATAATGGGAATGACAACAACAGAAATCGAGTGGTCGAATCATTTATTCAAGACCAAGAGTATGCATCGGTAGGTAACATTTATATACACATGAAGTCCAATCCTACCTATCAAGGAAAGGAAGCGTTTTCTGGTCACTCGTAATTACAAGCTGCAATATGAAGAAACACCACTAGAGCCATTGGACGAATATGAAGGGAATCGTTGCTTCTCGTCGCAAACTCCCAAGAGAAGCGATCCACGTTCCAATCTTTGCGAACATGGCTTCTCCAATTCGAGATCCAAATGGAGCGGCTTGGTCAAGCTCACGGGCATTATGTCCAAAAGAGACTCCTCGATGAAAAGATGCGGATACTTGTAACCCGCAGCGGAACGGAATTGGAACAGCATCCGGGCCACCGAGTAATATCTATCCAGTTTCACGTCATTCTCCAAGTCATCAGAGGTTCTAGCCAAGGTCTCGGACACACTATGGACTCGCTGACGAACAGTCGTCTCGTAGAACATTTGATCATAGTAGTACTCTTCCTCGAACCTCTTGCGATTCAAGATGGCTTCAATCTTGGCGTTGATCAGTCGCTGTTGAACACGAAGTCTGGCTAGCTCCAAATCATCCCGGACACTTTGGGCCTCGAAGCTGTCAGTGGGTCTCATGGCCTCGGTCCACGTTGGAGGGAGTGGGAGCAAATTCTCCCCCATGAAAAGATCCGTCTTGGGCGTCTTGGGCTTCGCTACTTCGCTCCAAAGTCTGGCCGGAGAGCTGCATGGTTTCTTCACTGGAAGATTCCGAAGAACAGCCAAAGGATCGTCCTTTGGGGAGGAACAGGGTGTTGTCTCTTCAGGCAAAGTGGACTTGCTCTCAGAGAGTTTCTTGGCTTGGTCCAATTTTGGGAGACTGGCGATCAATTTTTCCCCCACCGAAGGCCGCCGCGGAGCTTTTTCAAATGAACTAACCTTGTGGGTTTTCTTTTGACTTTCAGGTTTGCATATGGCCTTGACCTTCTTCTTCGCTCCACCGATGATGCCATCTTCTTTTTCGATTTTTGGTTGTGAAGTTGTCTCTCCATTATCCATAAGTTCGGGTTGAGTGTTTTGCATAACTATTTCTGTTCGTAACGAGTGTTGATCTTACGTTCGAATCAGTGAGACTAATGAAAACGGTATCACAGAAATCGTTTTATATCATCTCGATCAGTGGTCAGAGTTAATCCTTAACTGGTGCAATCTCTCTTAACCTACCACGCCTACCCAGCCAGACAAACATTTTTATGGATAAATAGCATTAGAGTCTAAGAAATCAAGTGAGTGCGTGCGATTAGCCTGCGTGGCTGGCAGCACGAGCCGGTCAAATAAATTATGAGCGCCCGCTGGTTGGTCCGATAAAACAATAGCAAAGGAAATGGTTTCTGATTTGCAGACGCCAATAGATTTTCTCGCCTTCATCGCCTGTTCCTAATGTGTTCACAGATTGTTTGAAGGCGACGACAGAAATGACTCAAGATAAGAAATGATCAACTCACTGGATGCAAACCACGCGCTGACGGACAGGTGACTTATACCACTGAGTTTTTGTGAACCATTCGTTTTGATTTTTGAGAATATTTGACTACTGATACAAAATTTGAATGAATGATAAACAAGCTAAACTTGCTCAATATGGCTAAAACTCCCCAAAACCTTTATTCCACTCACATGAACTTTTGTTTTTAAACCTTGTCTGGAGTAGAGACGCTCTAGCCTGGAGTTTTGCCAAATTTAAATCGAGATTGATTCAATGATTTAAGAAATACATTAATCTAGTAAGGTTAATCCAAAACGTTTCTCAAAAGATGATAACCAAACATACCAATAAAAGGGAGGATTTGCATCGTTGCCCACACCAATTTCTGTTCAGCCTTGCAAGAAAAGGAATTAGTTACCATCAATTTTCTCATCCCAAGGGAATGTTTCACACTTTCCCACCTCCAGAAATGGCAGAATGAGACCGGTTGTCGCTCGTGTTTGATGTCCTTCTGTCAAATTTTCTACCTGTCACACCCAACTCCCCATTAACAGATGTTTGTTTGTCCATGAGTTAGCCCTTTGAATAGATGGAGAAGTGTCACCTTTATCGAGAAGGATCCGAAGTTAAAAATTTAATCCTTCTTGGTTGGTTTCTACCACCTATCGAGAAAGCTACCACAAATTGGCTCACAGATCATCAGAAAGGGTAATACCCAATACACAAAGGGATTAATTCAAAGAGCTTATCTCTCAATTCTCTTAAACGCCCTAATTGATAGTTGATAGTAGTTGAGAACCATTTCCGTGGACAATGACGTATTTTGAATCGCGGGAGTACTCGACATAAAAGTGGATTGCCGATGTTAATGACGGCAATATCTATGGTATACTTAAGCATTCAACGGTCAGATACCTCATGCGAAGAAAACCCACTCTAGATAGTCATTTCAATGTCAATAATTTGCCTGCGGGTGCCACAGTAATCAACACATGGTACTTGGTACCATGCTTAATGGTATGGCCAAGCTAATGGTTCACGGTGTTTCAAATGGCTTTTTAGGTTTCGATCGAAATACCCAAAGACATCTTGCCATTTTTTGGACCCACGATGCAATACGGAGCAACTTTATTTTTATTGTATTACATAAGTTTAAGCCAGGGAGAAAGTAGTATACCTAAAATTAAAACCTAAAACCTTTTAACTAATACATTTTTGACGAACTATTTAATCCATTTTTAGGGACCATTTAGTTAGCTGTTGAATTTAAATTGAATAAAAATACGTTCATCAGCAGCTGAGTTATTTGAGTTTGAATGGGCTATTTCGGTTCAAACCTAAAAAGCCATTTGAAACACCGCGGGTACCTTCGTCCGTGCGTTCGTTAGAATCTGTGGTAGCTAGCCAAACTGTTCACCCCATCCATGCATGAAGCAAGAACCAAGCGTCCCCACGAAATTGAAGGGGAGGCAGCAAGATCGGTCGATATGTCGGCTTTTTTCGAACGGGAAATGGATGGGGTTGAAGAAGTGAGCAAACGTGGGAATCCGGAATCAGATTTGAGAAGCTTAATCATGTGTTAAATCAATGGGCTCTTTTCCATTGACAATCAACACCTTTAGCATTGATCGAGTAAGTGGAAAACATATCTGAGGAAAGCTCGAGCATAAGGCTCGAGGCTCGGTTTTTTCATGTTCTAATCTTGATCCTATTTTTGGCGTAGTTGAACTTTTTTTTATTCATATTTTCAAGACTATGAACTGTACTGAAAGAATTAAGGCTCATAGGTTTTAAAATATGTGGATCTCACGATAGTGCTGGAAACACCAAAAGTGCTCGAGGTGAAGGCAAAACGTAAAATTTACCCATCTAATTACTTGCTTTCTAGATCACAACAACAAATAGTTTTTTTTTCACCGTTCATTGGTTAGAAGAGATCTTGAAGACATCTCTATATCAACCGTCTTCCTGGAATAGAATATCTAATTGGGTTGCACTCATATTCAAATTGAAGTTTGTCGTTCCCAACAATGAGATGAAATTATATTTGTCAGCTCAGGTTTGGTCAAGATCGATTTTGATGTATCGGGAATGGCTACTTATCGAACGAATCATGTGCCAACAACGCTTGATAATCTCTGGCTCCTTGATGAATTTTGCCCGAGGAGAGAATGCAAAGCACTTTCCGTCCGTCATACATGATAAGCCTTTTGTTTAGTGTTACACTCAACAATTAGAAGATCGATGACATCGATTTCTTCCAATCGTTGGCGTCAATCGCACGTGCAAAGCAGAAATGAATTTCCCAGCCCTCGAATCCACATCCTTTGGTTCCTGGTGTTCAATGGCCACACCATGGCTACACTGGATGGATCGAACATTGCATTTCCGTTCAAGAACAAATCAGCAGGAACTGGAACGTTTCTCTCCCCGCAATCCTCCCACGCCACTCTTGCAATACTTTGTGGCCCCATGGCCAAAATGTGTGTGTACTGAGATCTCTAGACCTCGAACTCTTTTGATCAACGTGAATACGAGTAGAATTCGAGACTAGCCGCTTTGCTACATGACAAGCTTCGGCAAGGAACACTCTGCTCATGAAGAATAGATGGACGATGTTAATATCTGAATTAAATTCATAATGACTCATGTGAACAATTTTCCACTCCCCGAAAACCACGGCAGAAGAATGAAGAGGCAGGCATCAAGAAGCTCTTTCGAGGTGAGATATCTCTATTAAGTACTCTAGGGTTTGGATCGTTGGATGAACAACGACATACTGGTCCAAAAAAAATTCTTTGCAAAGATTTGTCAAAGTACTAACTGGGAATTCTAGAATGGAAGCATTGATTGAGATGTCTGGCTTTTTAACCAAATGGGGTTAACTTTAACTCAAAAAATATGAAGCAACTTGAAAATTAACTGGAAAAAGAAAATATAGATGCTATTATGAAACCTCGTTTTGAACGAAGCATCTTTGAATATTGGCCAAAATATCGTCCTGCATCATGTTTAATGGAATGCACTAGCGAGGTGTGAGGATTCGTGGCAAGGCTGAGTAGAAATGTGCGACGACCAGTCTTGCTAGCGGCGAATTCTAGCGCATTCTACCAAAGAGCGCCCCCTACCCATCGAGTTGAACTCTCCATTTCAAACCCAACTTTCGTGTCTGTAGTGTGCTCTCAACATACAAATTGGAACCATTGCTGGTACAAGGCGACTCATTGTTTAACAGGTTTTTTCTTCTTGTGTACGATGGCAAGCAGGAGGCGTTTTGTGCTTAATGCATGAAACCTAGTTGCCTCTGTTCTGGGTGAAGTACACAATGATATGAAGTTGTTGGGTCACTGTACGATACCCGATACGATACGATAGAGTACGACGCTCTGAGAGCATTTGTAGAGGGCCCAACAAGGCATTTTGGCACACTTGGATCTATTGTTGCCTCGACACCGAACCACCAAAAAATGAGATGATATTTTTACTCGCACGCCTCGGCCTTCATCATCTGTTTCATTTCCAGTTGTCGTAGCTGAGAGCCTGACAAACTAGAATGCAATTATCATCCTTGTTTGGCCTCGTCTAGTTACATTTTGTGCGACGAACTCGAGGTTAAAGTGAAAATGTCTTGTGATAGTGTTGAATTGTCCGACGGCGTCTCGTTTGAGGTAGTTGAGGGTCCCTTGATTGAAAAACTCAAGGCATCACAAGAAGAGTTCTCCAATGGTTTTGTTCGAATTCAACCCTACAATCAGGTCTTCCCTCGGGAGTTCCTTAAGTTTGAGAAAAGGCTGAAGAACTTTGAAGTCAGAGAACAGGACATTTGGGTCGCCAGTTTTCCAAAATGTGGTAGGAAACAATTGACGTTTTTTTCTTAATTAAGGCAAGCCGTAATAGCGTCTTGTTTAACCATTCTAGGAACCACTTGGACACAAGAAATGGTCTGGAACATCGTTAACAATCTGGACTTTGAGACTGCCAAAAAAGTCACTTTAGATGATCGCGTTCCATACTTTGAGTAAGCCAGGTCAATTCTACTTCAATTTAGTTGAAACTCCTTTACATAGTGAAGCTCTTCTCCAAAATCAAAGTTTGCTTCTATGGTGGTTCTTTAAAGTCTAATTTGTGTATAGAAATGCTTCTTAAGATATAAAACGTTTAATCTGTGGCATGCATACCAGGCTTAAGATACACGTAATTGGCGATTGAGTGAGCCATAGAATCAAGAATACTCCAATTCACAACATATATATTTCAATGTTGTTAGCCATGGCTTTCGTGGCTTTCATTATTGTTTCTTCCAGAAATGGCATATTTAAAAAAAACATTATTTGAAAATCGTTTTTAAATGAGCGAGCATACCATGTAATGGAAAATACAATAAATTTCTGCATGAACAACATTGCAATGAGAATCGAGATCGGGTTTCTCCCCTTTGCCCTTTTGAGTAATGGACAAACCTGTCTTTAGTTACCCTTGCCAATTAAGGAGTCCAAATAGATGATGTTGCTGGTGCCTTTCTTCATACTGATTTGTATCTTATCTATTACTAGCGGCTTTTTCTATTTATTTAGAAGATAAAGTTGCTTGCATTTTTTGACTTGTGGTGCAGGATATATGTTAGGCATTTAAGAAGGCATGAATTAATGTTGGCCCTGATACATTTTTAGCATGGTGCATATCATCAAGCACGCAATTCTTCTTGAATGAATTTGAAGTTGCTATCTAAGCCACAATAATTTTGTCCAATGGAGGTATGTTTTGAGATGGCATCGGTCACCAAAGCATAAAGCAACCAGCCTCGCCGATTTCTTTTTTAAACTAAATAGGGGCTGGTTTGTTGCATTTTATTCCCCGAGCAAAATATTACAGTTATCCATAATGTCCATAATTGTCCATAAATTGCAGTATTTGTGACTATTGGAACCTGTTTTCCAGATTGTCTAGTATTGTGGGCGAAGCCGTTACGGACGATTTTGAGAACAGTCTCAAAAAAGTGGAAGAAATGGATGCCAATCCTCGTATCATCAAGACCCACTTGTCCTTCGAGATGTTGCCATCTCAAATCATGGAAAAACAGGCCAAGGTGATAACGGATCGGTTCCATGGTCCATCATGGTCTGATTAGTTAGTTATATATCTAATTTCCTGTTTTAGGTGATATATGTCACTAGAAACCCAAGAGATACGGCTGTGTCCTATTTTAACCATTGGAAGGTTCTCGAAGGTTATAAGGGATGTTTTGATGATTTCATGGAGTTGTTCATTCATGACATTTGTGGCTATTATACACCTTTTGTGGGCCATGTTTTGAGTTATTGGAAGCAAATCCATCGTCCCAACATCTGTTTCATCACTTTCGAAGACATGAAGAAGGATCTTGCCGGAGTGATACAAAAAGTGGGCCAATTTTTGGGAACCCCGGTCAAAGAAGAAGACCTTCCCGCTCTCGTCAAGCATTTATCATTCGATTCCATGAAGAAGAACAAGGCTGTCAACAAGTCCGATTTTGTAGAGGTGAGTCAGGCGACCTTTAAGTACTAGTAATAAGTTTTTCATGTCTAAGTCCAAGTTTTTCTTTTAACCTCCAGAAGTGCAATAAAGCCTTTGGCGTTGAATCCGATCCCGAAAGTTTTATGAGAAAAGGTCAAACCGGTAATTGGCGGCAACATTTCACTCCTGAATGGGAACAAAAGTTCAACGACTGGGAACAAAAGTGGCTGAAGGATTCCGATTTCAGCTTTGTCTACGATTTGTGAACCCTTGAAACATAATCCAATAGCAACTATATCAAAATCCCTTGCCTGGAAAACTAGCATGAATCAACTATTTCTCACTTGTACATGAATAAAGAGCAATCGACCTCGCATCTCTGAGTGACGGAAATTCGTTGACAAGCCTGACACATATCGAGAAATGTCCTTATTGATCTATTCATATGAGCCGCTCCTGATGAATGCATTTGACCAAAAATGGATCTGAATAGAAATAAGAGCATGCTCCAATGAGTTGCCATCAAATAACTGTCAAGAGTCTCTTTCAATTTGGACACTTAACTGAACCATCATGGCCAATTTCGAAAGTAAACCATATGCCGCCTTTCAATCTTAATTTAGTACTACTGGAAACGTGAATGAATGACTTTTCGGCACGGTAACATTCTGTAATCGCGTCAGTGTGAACTTCTCCATTTCGCTGCTTTTGTACTCATCCCAAATGATTCATGCCAAGAAGACGAAGAGAAGAGGCGAATATAACTTGACTGTCAAGTTGTTGGAAGTGATGTGGAGCAAAACAGAGGCTATCACTAATATCCACCGTTTGGTACAAGAGTTTCGAGCTGGTTCGCTCATGTCTGAGAAGTCGTAAATTTCAATGCCTGTCACGGAGAACGTTCGTCAGTTATTCGAATGTAGAGCGATAGACTCGGTTCGAAATACATCTTTTCAAGGGACGGCCAAAGGTGTCTCTCGGAATTTTCCGCCTAGCAATTATTGGAAATCCAT
Source organism: Tigriopus japonicus (assembly GCA_010645155.1). Lineage (NCBI taxonomy): Eukaryota > Metazoa > Arthropoda > Copepoda > Harpacticoida > Harpacticidae > Tigriopus > Tigriopus japonicus. The sequence continues at coordinate 3,399,835 of CM021319.1, forward strand.
GAATGGCGGCGGTATTTTAAGCCAAAGTGACCAGGATGTGGTATATGACCGCCATTCCACCATAAACTAGGAACCACGAGGGAGAATTTATGTTTTGTTTCTTTGTGTTGTTCTCCATCAGCTGGCTTTGAATGAGTGTAAATCGAGAATTGGGCATTAAAACGTTGAGGCCAAACAAATCGTCCATTGATTTAGTGACAACTCTCAATTTCCTGCTAAACATTGGGCCATTTGTCCTTCGAGCACGATGAGAAGTCATGGGAAGGCGATAGAGTTCATGTTTGCGCGAATTCCTTGAGTAAACTGCACAAAATGAATGCCTCAGAATGAAATCAAATATTTGCGAGGCCGTCTCCTTCTACATGTACATGCGCATACTATTTGCCGCAATATGTGCACAACTCAATGAAGTGTGTGGGAGTCGGAAATGACTCAAAGTTCGTTTTATCTGTTGGTATGTACTCAAAGGCGATAAATGACTCAATGTTCCCCGTGCTCCTAATCAGCTAAATCAGCATTTCGAGGAAATAATTTTGTTTTCTTTTCTAAAAACTTGGTATATTTCTGAATGAATCGCAAAAGATCAACACCTCATGAACAAAAAAAAGGACAAATCGCATTCATCCCACTAATCTGTAACATCCTCACAAGAGTTCGGGGATGGCCTTGTTTGACCAAGGCCACGAGACAAGTTTGTGACGACATCTTTGAAATTCTGGAGCTCGTTCTCCAGATCAGGATCTGCACAATCCTGACTGGTCGACTCAAAAGCCTTGGAATCGTTGGTCTCTCTAGGAAGCAATCGGGTCAAGACTTCGCTCTCTCGTTGGTAATCGTTCCCATAACGTTGTGAAGGATGGATTCGATGAGTGGATTTGGGAGCCATCGATTTAGACGATTGGTCAAACGAGATCGAGGTAGATTGGTAGATTGGATGACTGAACAGATACTTCGGAGAGATCACACTCTCTTGAGAGGCATTGTAACGCGTGCTTGGAGGAGGATGAACAGGGGGAGGGGGAATATAGTCCAAGATGTTCCCCGCCTGAGTAGTGCTCTTCTTGTACCGAAGATGACTTTTCTCTCCATTCACATTCGAGGACGACTTGGACTGATTAGGCTTGGTTCGGGAGTAGTTCATCATGGGCATGGGAATGGCATACCCACTGCCTTTGATGATATCTGTGGTGGCATAGGGCTCTGGTGATTCTGCTGTGTGTCGAGAGGCGCCTGAACTCGAGGTGGCGAAATGAGACGTGTTGTGCTTGTTATTCTCCACGTAGGTGTACTCCGTGTCCGAATTGGAATTCATTCGTGTGTGGTAATGGTTGGGCTGGGAGAGGAGCTTTCTCTCGTAAGCACTGGCACTTGACTCTTTATCTGCTTGGTCATCTTTCCGATCACATCGCTTGCGATCGATCCACAATCCCTCAGCTTTGCTCCCACCGTGATTGGATCGCACGATTTGATGGTGGTAGTACTCATCCGCGGCACACGTGGTAGCTGCTTCGAGGTATCCATCGTGTTTAGTATCCCCACCCTTTCCCATTTTGCGCTTGTAAAAAAGAATCCCCGACAAGAGGATGAGAATGAACGAGCAGATGGCGATGACGATGATGATGAGCGTCATTTGATTGGCGGCCTGGTCGTAGATTGGCGTCACCGTATTGCGGCTCAATCCGTACAGAAATCGAGGGTCCAATTCAATTTCCAAAGGTTCGGAGAGGGGCCCTCTGCCTAACTCGTTTACGGCCCCAATTTGGATAGAATAGACCTTGTTGGCCATCATGCCTTGGACAAAAAGTGTGACTTGACGAATGCTGGCTGGCTGGACGGTGTTGTTCACATAGGTGCTATTGCCACTGATTATGATCTGGAAGAGGCAAAAAAGCGAGTCAAGAAACTTCCAGGCAAGCAAACCAGACAATCGAGGGGGCTCTCCCTATCCTATTACATATATCAGTAACACCTTCTTCTGCCTTCGCAGGCTCTATCGGGTTCAAATTTACGGAAAAAACATGCTTGCAGGGGAAATGAAACGGACTCCACCCCTGTCGCAAAGGTGAGGTGCGTCCAAATTTGGGAGATTTCAATAAAGTTTTTTACTGCAATCCCAGGAAATTGAGATCTTAAAGGGTTCCAAACAGCGAGCTGTCCAGTTAGGCAACACTGATATATGGAGGTCTCACTATCGATCGGGGTGTTTGTTTATGAATGGAAAAAAGAGAGAGAGAGCTTGTTGATGAAATTTGATCCCTCAAGTTCCACTTGAAAATGAGAACATTCTTGCTTGGCCTGAAGTGCCGATGGGAACGGAACGGGTATTGCCGAATTTTACACGCCTTTTCTAACTTTCCGCCAGGAATTCTCTCGACAAGACATATACACCATCTGTAGTACACAAACACCTCTTCACAACAACAGGTGAGTGGGACATGAAGGAGCTCTTTAAAGACAAGCAAGATGCCTATGGGGCAATAAATTTAGCATTATCTCAAATGAAATCTCGAAGAGGGCCCCTTGAGTCTTGATTAAAAGGAATGTGCCAACTCATATGGTCAAGTGGTGAAGGTTTGCCTTGTCAGTTTAGCTGTTCTTTCCATAATGAGAATAGTTTTTCTCGAGATTAAGAACGGTGAATGTGGGTAGAAGTTGGAATATGCTCACAAGGTGTTTTTAGTACCAATAGAGACATTTGAACATGAGGGTTTATGATCATGAAATAACAGCCAGACATACCTCGTAACCCAGGAGGGGTCCATTATGATGATTCACGGGAATGCCATCCCAGGAGAGGAAGATCGAACTGGCGTTCAAGAGACGGGCCTCTTGGATCGCAGGTGCGAGACTCGGTAAAGCCATAGGTGTGCTCACGCTCATTAGCTGTGAGGGTCTGCCGATCACATCCTTGTAGAACGGTTGAACAAAGACGTGGTAATTGGTGTTCTCCTCCAGGTTCTGGATCTCACATGTCTTCAAGTACGAATGTGACACCAACTCGAAGCTGAACGAGGAGTCCGCCTTATTCTGGGCTTTGTACCAGATGCGGTAGCCGTAAATGAAGGGCGACTCCTGCGACACTTTAAAAGTCACTTTCACTGTCTTTGGGTCGAGCACTTCTGTTTCGACCAAAGTAATCTCCACATGGTTCAGACTTAATCTGGCCTCCTTTCGATCAGTGTCCACGGGGCTGACAAATTGATTCTCGTTGCCCAAGACCACACGATTCAACGTGGGGTTATCAAAATCATACACTACCAAATTGGCTCGAGCAATGGCCGATCCTACTTCATTAGTGCTTGAGCAGGTGTAATGGCCAGAATGGCTCACTTGGGGATTGATAATCTCCAAAGAGCCATCGCCATTCACTTTGATATCGCCGCTGTTCGAGTACAGCCCGTTGTCAGTGTTCGAATTGGCCGAGAAATATATCTCGTCCGAGGAACCATCTTCCTTAATCCAGTACACTAAAGGTGCCGGAGTTCCGATCACGAGGCAAGACAACACCACCCGCTCTGCCCCGAGTGACACTTGAGAATGGCTCTCAGGTGGAACCGTGATCACGGGTGGAGCGTGAACTTTCAACCAGGCGGTAGCGGTGATCCTACCGCCCGCATTTTGCGCCGTGCACACGTACTCGCCCTCGTCCGAAGGGTGAACGTATTTGATTTTGAGGCCTCGCCGAGGGATGATCTTCAACTTATTCGTCCCAATCACATCATCGGTCCTGCTCCAAGTAATATCTGGCATGGGCACTCCTTCCACCTGACATTCCAGAAGGGCGTCTTCACCGGCCAAAACTGACACCGATTTAGGCCTGAGTGAGAAGCTTGGAGGCTCTACGGAAGACGGAGAAGTAAATGATTAATGACTTTCGCTATGGAAGACAGCTCATGAGAAAAAATGGCTCCCCAAAGACCCACCCTCACTTTTAGGCGTAATTACGTAAATGGAGCCATCATCATGATCATCAACAACAACGACATCATCATCTTGCAAATGTGAGCTTAAGGACGAGTTCTTTGGAGAATAGCCTTTTGTACTGTAGTGTGGAAGAGCTACATTGGACCTGAACTCCGTTGGTACATTTTACCTGGGCTGCAAAGGCAAAGCCCTGCTGCTGTGACAAGGACAAATGAGAAGAAACTCACTCACCTATTATGGTCAGCCGGACTGGGCTGGAAACTCGGGTGGCAGCCACGTTGCTCGAGGAACATTCGTACCGACCTCCGTCGCCCAAATCCGCCTTGAAGATGACCAAATTTCCGCTCTCATCAATTTTAATCCGCTTGGCTGAGGTGAGGTCCAAATAAGCACCATCCTTCTTCCATTTGACCACGGGGGTGGGATTCCCGCGGGGTGGAGAGCACTCCAGCATCACGTCTTCACCCTTCACGACATCTGTACTCGTGGGCACGATGCGAAATTCATCATTGAGAACTGAAATTGAAATGAAAATCTGACATGTAATGTGCATTGTGTTACTATGTACCAATGAACCTACGCTTTGGGTTCTGAGTGTGTTTGAATGTTGCTTTGGAAACGGTTAGTCGGAAATTTCGAGTGTGTTAAACGATCCGATCGTTCCAACACAAAAGATATGCATATGAGGTTAGTCCATAATTTGGATATGAGTGATTCAACAACCAAGTAGAGCGCCGCAGCTCAATATTAGAGCATTGTCGAGAACAGATAATTATCCCCTCACTTCATCTTCAAGTGCCTCCCATTCATTTTGCATTGGGATCGACACATAAGTGTTATACGAGAGACTATCAGGGATCATCTACCTCTTCATGGTCCTATGAGTCGCTATTTTACTCCAATGAAGCGACCAAATCTCAAATGGGCTCATTCGACTGACTCAGAGAGGCGCTGGATAAAAGAAAATCCATAAATCTGTAAAAACTGTAATCATCGTCCCCCAGTTAACGTCGTCGAAGCTCTCGCTAACATCAACCATGAAAAAGATGGCGGGTAAAATTTTAAGAGTGGTCTTGTTTTGGCTTAGACCTTGCACGTGTGCTTGGTAAATCTTTTTCTACGGTATCTTTACACCCTTGAGGTCATGAAAGAAATTTTGAGACATTTATACTATGAAGCACAATAATATTTCCGTCATCCAATCGGAGAAAGAAGATCCCATCTGACGAGAGTTGCTGGTTGATCACGCCTGGAAAACATCACAATTCATTTTCATGCTTTCGTTGTCGCTGAGCTTGATTTTCTATGTGTGCTCTGGTGTTGTTAGAGATCGAGCCAAAGGAGTCGGGGGTGGGTGATTTGTGCCATTCTATCTGATTAACCCCCCATGGGCGAGCAGGGGGTCTTATCTATGGAGGAAATCTCCAGCCCAAGGGCTCCACCGACTCTTACTTACAGCTCTCGATCCTCAATAGGCAAATCTGCTTCTCCAGTACACAAGCCAGCAAGCTGGCTAAGCCGTGACTGAGTGACGAGCTATCATTCAGACGAAGACGGATGAGTGGTGGAAGTTTGCACAGAAATTGGTTACAAAAACATTCCTCCTGGTTTGTTTGACGATATCGGCACTCGAACGAATATCGTAGATTCTCTCTGGAGTCCCTAAAATGATCTGAACGTTCCGCACAACTGAACTGACCACCCGACATCATCATATGTAGAACCAAATCTAATGGGTCGCCAGCTTGGCTATCGAGACAGATATTGAAAGACACAACAAGAGTGCACTTTCTGCATCATGCACTTGGAGATTAATCGAGTCGAAGACTAGCGTGTTTGACTGGGTTTGGTGTCTGGCTGTTTCCAATCAGGGGGTCCTTTGATAACTCATGGCATCGGCGAGATAAATGAGCTTGCCAGATGGAAAACCGCACTACAACCATGTCTATGAGCATACCTACATACTACATTGATGGCATTGCAGTGTTCCAGTTTTTGTATTGTACGGGAAAACTATCCTGACTAGACGTAAATTATAGGGCTGTGATGGATCAGCCGACAATTCGAAGCTACTGCCATTCACAGGCTCCTCTTGGGTGGCAATGAGTAAAGACGTATTTGTAAGTGCATTACTCATTGTGCCTGGCGTGTCTCTTTTATTTGCTGGAGAAAAATGTTGAACACTCCAGCGAGTCAAGGGGCCCTTGAACTCAGACCCTCAATGAAGTTCATCATCATATAAGCGTTGCCTACATACGTCCTGTTCATGTACTGTAGTCTCCGCTCTTTGGTTGGTTCATCAACGAAATACCACCCCACCTAAAGGAAGAAGGCTCTCAATGGCTTTTTCGTTCCATGTAATCCAACAATGAACACAATCCACTACATGAAACGAAACGACTTGACTTTTGAGAGCTCGAGAGCAGTTTTCAATCCTCAGCTGTCAGAGAGCCTCCAACTTCCAACTTCCCCTCCCCCAAAAGACTAAAAGACTTCCACATTCGGTGTGCTGCTGTATACGTAGGTACCTACTATGAAGGTCTAGGGTAAATGCCACCACCACCACCATCATCATCCGTTGTGAGCGACTTTACTGACGCATGCAGACCACTGCACACACCTGTGTGATGTATTGAGTGGGTCTTTCGAACTTGAAAAGAACACTCAATTTGGCCATTGACCGGACAACAGTGGTTTGGACACTTTTACAACTGAAAATGAACCCCCTTGCGAAAACGAAACAGAGAATTCCTCCCCAAATTCGAGCTCACGGACTCTGGAATGGATGGAGGGTCCAACCGCATTCTTCAGACACCTTTTCATCATGCAACCAGTCTGCGTCCTTAATATGAAAATTGCGTGACATTCACGAGCCAAGCCACACTACTCCTGAACATAAAAAAGCGCCGGGGACAAAGTAAGCTAATTCGAGACGGATTTCTCCAGGGACAGATTGATCAAACTCAAGTGGATTTTCGATGAAGACTAAAGGGGTTCTTTCAAGCCGGTTGATTGACCGGGACATGGAGCTCGACAAATCACCATCAAGCACAATTCGAAATACGCATGGCTCTAATTTCTTTGACAAAGAGCCACCATTATCCTCGCATTATGGACTCGAAAACTATTGGTTCTAGAAGTCCACCGTTCGCTCATGCCACTCATTAGTCCCGTTCATGATAGAGGCTCTAGACTTGGAATGCCTGATGAGAGGGTTCCATCTGAATAAGACCCGGGTATTACCTACACTTCGAATTGCAGGCATTGGACAATGGATGGTATGGAGTACGTAGTTTACCCGTTACACTGGTAGATAGACAGCCAGAGAGAGAGCTTGAGACTGAGTGGTGGCTTGCCGAATTGTAGGGCAATCAAAACGGGTAAGAATTGAGCCTTTTCGTCGCACTTGAACTTCTACGTTTCATTTCGAAAACCAAAAATCATCCTCATGGTTCACAACCAATCTTGCATTAGAAATGCATTGGAACAATAACCACTTCGAGGTCCATCTATTTCAGTCTTAGGTTTTTCCATGAGTGTCATCACAGTGGGTACAAAAATCCCTTTGAGTTTTACTCTCTCTCCTTCAGAACTGAAAGGTCATTCTAAGAGACTGCTGACTTTTGAGTTGAGCATCTAACCAAGCACCATTGTATGAACATCAGATCAAAATTCGCGTTTGAAGAACTGAGGGACCCTTGTTATCACCAGAGTTGTTGCCGCACAATTTGTAAGGATGAAAGGACGAGGGAGACGAACAAAAGTGAGTGTCTGAGGGTACGGGGTGTGCACTCTGTATGTACGTATGTAGTAGGGTGTGGAGATGGAGCAACGAGACGAACAGAAGCCTCTAATTGGAGGGAGAGATCAAATTCACGGCCAAGACAGACGTCCAGAGTTTGCTTTTACTCTCGACTCAGACAGATTGAGTTTCAGACTGTTGACAATACCAAGGAATTGTTCGCTTTAAATGAACCCTCATTGGATGTATAAATCGTAAAAATGAAAAGGCCATAGCACAGTCAACGAACGGGTTGTTCTTTCAAATTCCTCGGAACGGATTTCCGATATCGTATGGATGTCGAGGGTGTTTGTGACTAAACACAAGTGAATGTTTGCTCAGTACTTGAGTCACTCAATCGTCGTGGGCAAGTGTGAAATTCCTCCCAGATGCAGTTCAGGAAGGGCTAAGTACTAACTAAGTAGCAGCTACTTCGGATATGGACCCATAACTGGATGGCTAGATCCTTCTCCGTCAAAGTCGTCGTCTTCTGCTACCTACCCCTTTTCCCACCACCTCATTTATACCTAATACTAGAGAGCTAGAAGTTGTTCAGGACTGCTGCTCAGGGGTCCGTGATGAAATTTGCCCGTCATCCATCGATCTTGGGCCATGAGTGCACATCAGTGCGTCAACCTGGCTGAGAAAACACAATGAGGTGTTTGTTCAGAAATCTCTTGGTGGGATGGAAATTGAGCTGTTTTCTTCACTTCTACATACTATCCAACAACCCTTTCACATTGCATGGCATCGCATCATTCCTTCAGTATTCAAAAAACTGACAAAGGTGTTGAAGATGAACATTCCAACCAAGTTGCCACAACCATCCGAATCGACCACCCAGGCTGCTGATGCATGGCACAACCAACACCTGTACTCAATCTTGTCGGTCGTGAGTGAGTGGCTTTTAGACCAAACACTGTCTCAGACAAAATGATCAAGATCAACCTTCTCTTCAAGTCTTCTTGTGTCTCATCTCAATTTGAATAAGGAAAAAGAATAATCTCTAGCAAGACTCACTTTTAGGAATTCAGCGTCTTGATAGCGATCATAGCAAAGGAAGTGTGCGCTCGTTCCTGGCTTCCTCGCCGAAAATAATTACTTTCGAGAAGGCAGATTTTCTGGCCATTTCAAACCTAGATTTTTTCTTGCAAGTGCATTATTCTCAGTTAAAAGCCAGTCTTTTTGGCCAGTCTTTTTCGGCTGTTAACTCAATGTTACGCGATATGGCTGAGAAAGCAATTGTCAAACAAGAGCCCATGCGCCCCATATTTGCCAATCTGGTAATCTTAGTTCCGCACGTTCAATATAAGACAGAATAGAGGCAAACTACGGTAGCACTTACAAGCAATCTGAAGCGTGGCATTGGCACTCCTGGCCACCCCTTGAGAATTAGAGGCCACACACCAATAAACACCATCATCTTGTTGACGTTTGTTGTGGACGGCTTTCAAGAAGAACAAAGATCCATCGGGCAAAAGCATGGGATTGGGTTCCTCGGGGTCAATGTGAACCAATTGCCCGTCCTTGTACCATTCGACAATAGGATCCGGAGATCCACTGACCCGACATTCGAGTGTGGTGGGCTCATTCTTGACAACAGTGATATCGGCTGGATGTCGGATGATCACGGGTTGAGATAGCCCGTGGACTGGATGGAGCATGATAAAAGCCAATAGTATCATTGTACCTGAAAAAAGAAGATCCGAGACGACGTTAGCGCATGTTTAGAAAGCTTTTTACAACTTCAGAATGAAGTGATCATAATAAAACTACTTTACGATGTCCTCAATCCACCAAGGCAACGTGTCACTGCACTCCCTTACTAGAGCTCTACACAGAGGGATAACTTTCATCGAGCGACACCCTAGTTCTTTGATATTTGACGGCAAGTTTATCGTTTCTCTCAATGTGGCTCTCTGCTTTCTTCTCCACGTTTTATTAGGAGGTGAACCGTTCGTCAAAAAAAAATCCAGAAGTTAATATCACGCACCCGGTGGCCATCGGACTAGCAATGCTTGGTAGGGTCCATAAAAACCTGGTGGAACATGGACAACTTTTCTTTTTTTACAAGATCTTAGTTGTTTCTCCCTTGTAGTGTGCAGTGTTCCACAGAGCGTGATTATCCGGGAATGACTGGGATCATTTGAGATATCTTTTACAGACATCATGGAACTGTCGTAAAATATGCTTTCTCGGAATGTTTTGAAATTCAGAGGTATTTCTCGCCCTGTTTTTGATCTCGGAGAAACAGGCGTGGAATTTCCTTCTCGAATGTCTGACCCTCAGGATCTTTTCAGTTCACCTTCGCTGAGGCTTTTTTGGCTGCGGATGTAATACGTGATGGAAAATTGAAGCAAGCATTCATTTTTTTGGTTGCAAATTGAGGCTTTTGGACGGTCACTACGTACATCAAATAATACCTTCCTCCTCCCTTGCACATTTTTAGAATCCGTCAAATTTGCTCATCCGAGGAAAAAAGACATAGCATTTGACAAAAGTCATGAACAAGGAATTTTTGGGAGGGGCACACATTTAAATATCTCTTTTTTGTGAATGAACAAAAGTGACTCAGACTATTCTCCCCTTGCTTTTGCTCCTACATTCACCGGGGCTAATACTACATGATTTTTATGAACTCCTATCATGTCAAGGTAATTTTGGAATGAATTTCAATCACGCTTATCAAGGAATTGTATCATCCCTGAAATTGAAGAGTGAAAAGAATCGCAGATCGATGGCAATTTATTTCCAGGCAACTCGTTCTTCCTTGAAGGTGCTTTTGTTCCTTGGACTTTGTTGTGTTTCATCAATACATGTCCCCGTCATCGATAGCGTGCCATCTCCGCTTTTGTGAGTAAGAGGAAAAAACACATCTGTCTGGATAGAAGGTATGCAAAACAATGGGGATTATCCACCAACGAGAGTCATGTTAAGTTCAGCTAATCCCTTAACTACTTTGGCCGATGGACCCATTGTCACTGGATTCCACCACAATGTGTCAGAGTGGAACATTGGCCAGGTCCAGGGCCATGGACAACGCATAGTGTGCCCGAATGGATCTCCGATCCCTAGAGAGTAACGACAGCAATACTGTATGGCCATTCAAACACCACATCAGGTTCGACAATAATGATACGACCAAATGTCGAGTGTTTGCTTTTCGACTAAAGATTAGGTAGGTTTTCGATCATGATTGATATCGCCAGAATAAACATGGCCCTGTTGTTGGTACTCGAGGTGCTTACTATTCTACTTCTGTATGGAACGTTTATTCAATGGATTTGACTCGACGAACAATCAGGCTATTTTAAACTGGGGAAGCATTTTGGCAAGCGATACCGGAAGTAAGACAATAATGAAGTTACAATAATTGCTTTATGAACCTGAGAAACATCGTTCTGGGTAATTTTGAAAAAAGCAGTGCCTTGAAATTAGAATAATTAATGGCTCATGAGAAGTTCATGCTACCTTCAGTGAAGAACAATAAAGTGGACGGACAAACAACGACAATAAAAACTCCGAATTCTTTGAACACCCCTAAAGTCCACATGTTTCACATGTGCTTGGATTTATTTTACATTCAGGGTCTTCTGGCCCTCCCTTTGTTGGGCGTGTGTTTCTGTGTGTGCGAGCACTGGACTGTCTTGAAGCCATTCGAGGCAAAGGTTGTTGGCATTTCTTGAAACTCGGGATTAGTGACTAAACCTTTGGAACGATGCGTTTCACTCCATCATTCTACCGCCCTCAAATCCCCAGGCGGGATTTGTTTCCAGTCACAATCGATTCGTAAAAGAGATCCTCCAGATCAGCATCATCAGCATCATCGTTCTCACCCAAGTTTTTGTACAAGATGCAAT
>CM021319.1:3411502-3435519 GCA_010645155.1 Tigriopus japonicus
GCGGGATTTGTTTCCAGTCACAATCGATTCGTAAAAGAGATCCTCCAGATCAGCATCATCGTTCTCACCCAAGTTTTTGTACAAGATGCAATCACTTCGGGCTCGTTGAAAGTTAAAAAATGACCCTTTTGGGAACGTTGAGATTTGCTCTTTGGGTCTAAGACAAATCAGTATCAAGTCACAACAACTCGAGATCAGCGTGTTGTCTTGAGGCATGAAATGGGGGTTGTCGTAACAATTAGACACAGAACACCCATATATAACTCAAGCGAGTTGGTCACACATGCCTCTCGAGATCTATCCAGGTCTTTTTGAATGAATTAAATACAACGCAAATACCCCCACCTGGCTTTGATGGGTGTAGTTCTTTCTTGGAGTCCAACTTCAGAATGAAAGCATGAATGGACTGTCTACGAAGTTCTTCCATAACGCGTATTATGGAGGGAAAAAGGCAGTCTTGAGAATTGGGACATTTTGAACATTGATTAATTGCTTCTATTTGAGGATAGATAACGTTTCTCGTTTCAACTTTAGGGAGGGACACAGAGAGGAAAACCTTGGCCAGATAACCTTAGCTCTGGAGGACTTGTTCTTGCTCAGCTCTCTTTTCGAACACATGGCGAGACGAGATTAAAAGATGTCAAACTCCAGAGTGTGTTCCATCCAAGGTGTCAAAAAGTCATGAGTATGGGATGGCGGTGATTAAAACAATGCCGGGTACTACGGAAGAAGGTGTATTCGTAGATAGGTCAGCTCATTAGACGACGCCTCCAAACCCACGAGGTTTTGGATGCGAGAACTAATTTGTCGACATTGATCAACTCGAAAAAATGATGAACTCTGAAGCCATTTTTTCACACGTCTCTGGGCACGTTTTTATCGTCTGGGTCTTTTGAAACACGAGAACAGGTGTGTTCCCGTCGTGTTCAAGAATTTTGTGGTCTCTTCTCTCTGAGTTTGGATGATGGCCTACAGCAATCCGAGACCTAAACCTCGCTCGAGTGCTGCATTAAGTTGGTTGCCTGCCTGCCTGCCTGCCTGCCTGCCTGGTTGGTTGGTTGGTGGGGTTGGTACTGTATTGTTTTGAGCTCAATACGTACGTAGATACCCGAGCAATGTTAATGTGGTAAGCTTGTCACGTTTGCAAATGAATCAGCCTCCAGCTAGGGTTGGTTGTGGAAAAGGTGAGATAAAAAAGATCATAAGACGGCATTTTGTGTCCGAGGGCGATCGATATGTTTCGTCTTTCCTTTCGTCATAGAAATGAAGAGAGCCAAGGATGGTCGGGCGTCTTTGTTAATGTTAATGGCTTCATCATGACCAGAATAATTTGAATTCTTAGTTTTCAATCTTGGCGCAACTTCGGCTTTAACAACTTTTATTTTATTCTCAATTTTTTTGCAAATTCCTACAAATCAAAGAGTTGATTCATCTCTGTCAAATTCGACCGTATTGACGATTTGTTTAAGCGCATTCTGGACTCATCTTGCCACGAAATTGAGATAAGAAGCATGCAACAAAAAATTCCATAGAAGGACATGAATTTGCCTTTTGAAACGGTGACAGGTCACATTAGTACTTGTAAATGAGCCATTTAAAATGAGCTCGAACCCCCCCGTATTCGCCTCCGTAGCCCCCAACACACTCATGACTAGTGAACTTAGACGTACATCTATCTATGCATGCATTCAAACCCTCGAGATTTCTCCCCTTTGCCTCAACTTTTTTAGCACTTCTGGAGATCATCACAAAAAGTCCAATTTCATGCCTTCGCAAGGCTTTTGAAAACAAGGGTGTAAAAAAGCCACCTTAAATCTGGCAGAAAATAACTATTTCTTGCAAACAAGACAGATGCGTTCAAGTTAATCCTGACATTTATAAAGTTGTTGCGTTTGAAGGAGTGAAATCTCGATGTCTAACGAGGTTGAAAAGAAATGGGAAGACTTTGGAAGCATTCTGTAGCTATCCACAAAGGGCTAACTGACAACGTATTTAAGTCATGGTTTAATTCCTAATGCTTTTGAACGCCGAGCCAAATGATTGTTTTGAGTCAAAGAAACAATAGATCTCTCAATGAACAACTGAGTTTCCTCTCTTTTCAGGGAAACGACAACATAAAACAAAAACTATCCGGCTCCTTCAGACAAACACATCATCAACATCATAATCCCGATTGAAGGTGGTGGTCGCTCTTTTTCCTTGGAGGAAGGTGTTTTTGAAACGAATTTGAAGGCATTCTGCTCCAGGCTTGATCAAGACATTTTCTGCATTGGACTTCGATGAGATTGGATTGTATCAAATTCGTGCGAACAGAGCACACATTCCGGATCAAGATGGCCACGTTGAGAGGCTTACTTTGGCCATTTTGATCTTGTTTATCTCATTCTTCAGCATCAGATCCGAAGATGGCACTGACCTTTTAAAGGAGGATCGGTCGTTAAGAGCGCACTATTCATGGATTTTCGGTGAACATTATCCAATTTGGTCCACGATTTAAGCTGTCAATCCAACTTTGATACCAATTGAATCACATTTCCGCTTCTATTCAACCCATAAATGATAAGAATGGGTGAGAAATGGCCAAATGTGGACAACACTCAAGGACTAGTATTTCCTTCAGAAATGAATCGAATTCGATCGAGACGAAAGATTTCAATGAGAGAAAAAAACTACTTAAAAGTAATCTCGTTTTTTGGCCAAGATGTAGTGGAAAGGGTAAACAAGTGAGCTTTTTGCTGCCCTGCTTCACATTCAAATTCGGGAGGAGTCATTTCTTGGGCTACAGCTTGATGCCAATCATACCATGATTTATTTACATTGGTTTCAACTCATTAAGATGTTGAGCATAGATAATATTGATTGGACCAGTCACTCCTACTTGGGATAGCTAAAAAGCCAATTGAAAGATCACTTACGATAACTGAGCGCAAGTGGGGCAGAAAAGTTTAAGAATTTCCTTTCGACTGTGCGATTTATTGAGCTACATACATTTTTTGCTTCCAGCAAATTCTCAGCCAATCAAAAACTAATCCGCAGTAAAGGAAGTCTACCCATCAATTTGTAGGTGTTGAAAAATCATTGAGGTGCTCAGTGGTTTTTCTCACATTAAAGGGGTGGCCATTTGATTGCCTCGGAAGGTATAGAGAGGATGCCTTACCTTGGAGAGCTTTGAAGAACATCGTGGCTGGGTTCTGATGCTTGGTCGAACTCATGTCCGGATAGTTAGTTCATTAGATTCTAGTTCACTCAACTCAATCTACTGTGAGAACACCTCATGGGAACAACACATGTTTTCCTCACTCCTATCCAACTCAAACTGACAGCTCAACCTCAAGCAAGCTCAGTCACTTGGGTTGATGGCAAGCCAGCGCTGCCCGAAGTGGGATCGGTGCTTCTATTCATCCATCTATCCATGCTGTGCAATCTTCACACTTTTGGAGGCTTCCGTGGAAGTGGACACTCGCTTGACGGCGAATCGGCGAGATGCGGGCGGTTACAGAAACTCGAAAAAGGAGCGAACGGACGGACAATCAGCCAGCAAAGAACCAGAATACAACAAATGCAATGGAAGAGAGCTCTTGGACGTTAGAATGAAATGATGGACTCAGTTTTCCTCTGGCCCAGGTGTTTGAGCCTAGTTGTGATCAGACAATTAAGTTTTTTCTTATTCGTAAGGTCAACTTTTGAAGGCAGGAACGAAAATATCCCACGAATTTAGATCTTTTTCAAGATCAAAGGCAGCCGCTACAAATTTGAAAAGGCTTATCAAGTGCTGGACAAACGTTAGGTGCTAACACCTTTGCTCGCTTTGAGCTGAATAGTGAAACACTATTTCTTAGCGTCCATTCTATTTATTCACGGCAAAGTGTCCCTCAATGTCTTTTTACCTCTTAGCCTCTTTTATCTTAAATATTATTCCATAACAACTTGGAAAAGCGAGGCTAACGTAAAATGTCTTTTTAGCGAAAACTGTCGAGTTCTGTCTGGTGTCTGTTGCTTCCCTAAAAGGTCGCTCATATCCCAAACATTTAAAATATGATAAACTGGGAATGTTCATTAATGACGAAAATTACTTTTTCCTTTGCTCCTTTTATAATATGGTTACTCATCAATGCATTCAATAAAATGGCAAGAAAATAAGAAAATGGCAAACCGTCGTGTTCCCATTCCTGCTTGCTTATCTGCGCAGTAGCAAAGAAAACAAATCTGAAATAATTTGTTTTTTCCTTTTGTCAGAATTAAATCCTCACTCGAAACAAAGTTAAAAAGATGAAGAAAATTAAATGAAAAAGATATTGAAATTAAAATTGTTACTCTTGTAATAATCTAATAACTTAATCATCAAATTTTCTTACGTGATTGAGATGGGATCACGTCTAAGGCGCAGATAGGCTAAAAAGGATAACATCTCATCTTCAAGCAGAGTAAAGCGATTGAATCTTACATAGGTCAATGGACTGGCTCTTCTTGAATGAATTTCTTTGAGTAATTGGTGTTGGCGACAAAAAGGAATTGATCCGGATTTAGATGGCCCTTTGTGAGAAACGCGTCAAACTCACGGCAGGGATCTTTTGGATGCGACGTGACATGATGGACTACAAAAGGGTGCCAAGGATTGGGACGAGTTCAAGAGGGACGGACGGCATAATCCGTCCATTTGCCGGGATAATTTTGAGCCATTAGCCTGATTGGTCAGGCTCGATTTGAATACCAAACCACGCGGCTTCGAAACTAAATTGATCAATTTGCGGAGCAATAGAAACAATGAGATGACCGGCAAAACAGAGCCGTATTTACCTTTGCGCCAAAAAAGGAAGGAGCAGTCCAGAAATGCCAAACATGATGACAGGGACTGTTTGTCTTGGATGACGAAGAATGTTCGAAACTATTTTGGCAAACGTGAGAACATTGAGCCCAATTTGCCATGAAAATGTGTACCTGCTTATTCCAGATGTAGAAATTAGGAACCTTTGAAATTTCTCACCAAGATTGCCGAAAATTCTCGTCCCCAACGGATATCCAACAACGATCGAAAATATAAATTGGAGAAAATCTGAGCTTTTGTTCTAGTTCTGTCAGCAAATCAAATTTAACTGCAAAAATACTAGGTTAGGTATTGTGGGATTCGTTCATTTAATCCCTTGTCTCTCATCTTGCCATATGTCCTCATGAAACACTGAATAAAAACAAATCGAGATTAAAGGAGTTGGGAGAGGAAATTTTGAAAAAAAAAACACATACACGAATGGCATTCAATGAATCAAAGTTTTGCAAGTAATTACACCCTTACTTTGTTGGAAAGAGAAGCACCTCTAGAGAGAAAATCGAATAATCCCATGTAAAGAATATGTCAGACTTTGAAATCGAGCTATTTGTAAAAAGGAATGTGCATTGAAAGAAAGTCTGTAACTCTTCAGATGTTGGTGGTCCCCCTCCTATAATCTTTTATCATTACATAAGTGTCTGAATTTCAAGTGCCCACTAGACATACAATTGAGGTACGTAATTTTATTTAGAACATCATCAAAACGTCGTCACAACTTTCATAGGATAACGAGAATATCTCCCATTACTAATTCATGGGGGTGGTCTCTTGAAGATAGCGGTCTCGAGAAGAAATTTCAGAGCGCTTGCTTGGCCAGAGGTCTCAATTTTCATCCTTGGGGTTAATATCTTGTTTACCTGACCAAAGAAGACAGGCTGGCTGAAGAGAGCTACGTACGTAGAACATGGCAGGGTCTGGATTGATGATCATCGCTTCATCAAGAAGGGATGAATAGCCGTGATATTCAGCTCGGCTTTTTTCCCGCTGGCAATTCAAAGTCAAAAGTGCGTGGATTAGGCTGAAATAGGGATTTCTCAGATATTTCGCACTTTTATTATGTCCAAGTGTGTCAAAGCAAGATTATTGAAAAGAAATTGACTCATGTCAATCAAATAAACAGCATTAAATCAATGCCCAACTTCTCCATGGCTTCTACAAACGATTGTCTCTTGAGACCAATACACTATTAACTCTCATAAATTCAATTTTAGATACAAAATGAAGGGTTATTTCTCAAGCAGTTTTAGTTCGACCTAAAAGAGCACCAAAATCCTAAATGAAAGATCATGTAGTTACGAGCCACTTGAATCCATAACGCTTCAAACGCATTCTATTTGGTAATAATGAGAAAATGTGTTGATGATGTTATTGAAGGTTTTGATTTCAAAGTTGAAGCCCTCAATTATCTGTCGAAAGGAACGAGTGCTACAGAAGTTTCAGACCCCACGCAAACATGACTAATTCAAAAAGTGACCTACCTGTTCGAACAAAATGACCCAATCAATAACATAAGATTTAAAACATAGAGCAACATGAACAAGCAGTAGTCAGTTTTACATTTGGCTAAGGAGACGTGACGTCGAGACTAACCCAATGAGCAGAGAGGCACAGGTTCAGGAGTTGGTCAATTCTATCCACATGGGAGAAAAGCCATTCTGGGACAGATTTATGCATGGATAAATGGATATATAAATGGATCAATGAATTTGGTAAATTTCAACATGTTTCTTGGGGCTTTCAGATGTTTTCAGGCTCTTAAATGGGTCCAAAATGGTATCAAACATGAAAAGCTCACAAAACTTTTAGCTCAGATTTTAACCCTGACAAATATGTTTGGCAATATACTGGAAAAATATAACTCTGCTTCAAGTAATAAAGAAATGTATTGACGTTTAATGAAAAAAATATAGGAAAATTTCTGTGCAATGTCGAAAAATAAAGATTTTCCTTCATAAAAAAGAACACCCATAACGAGGAAAACTAAATCCGTTCATCTCCGTTGTAAATTTTCCATTTGATTGGAAATTAGCGAACTAACCATGCCTGGGTTTGAATCTTGGGCCATGGGAAATCGTCGGTTTATTAGTTTTAAGAACGCAAAGTCAGAGCAACCAAAAAACGGAAGATATCAATGGCAATGATCAGATAATTCAATTTTCACAACTTCTAGTCTTCATGTAGGATCCTCGGTTTCCATTTCTTTATGGTATTATTATTTTCGAAAGCAATAT
The DNA here is from genome assembly GCA_010645155.1 of Tigriopus japonicus. Classification (NCBI taxonomy): domain Eukaryota; kingdom Metazoa; phylum Arthropoda; class Copepoda; order Harpacticoida; family Harpacticidae; genus Tigriopus; species Tigriopus japonicus. Next base: position 3,418,559 of record CM021319.1, read on the forward strand.
GACCATAGAAACCCGTCGATTTCCCCGTCTTTCTTAGTGTTGTTTCTCTGAGTTGCAGGGCTTTTTTTATTTCCTGCTCCGACATATTATATTTAAAAAAAAATTTGAACATAAGCATAAATGCTATTAAGAAAAACAAAGATTCAAAATGTTGTTTTTAGATTCATCACGCCCTGTTTAGTTTGGCAGGAAAAATAGACATACAAATGGGTAAGCTCGGTCAGACGAATTTAGCTAGGGATTATTGGGTCAAATGGCTACGGATGTGTCATAGCCTAGACTAGCCCTTGAACAAACTTGATAAAAGATTGTTGAAAATTCCCGAGCTTGATTAAAATTTTAGTTTCTTAACAAGCCGGGATCAAGCTACGAAAGAACTTTTCCTTCGTGTAACAAAAACTTGTCAACCCCAAAGCCTGAGATTTGACCTACCTCTAGTTATTTGGCACCAAGAATCCCTAGCTGAATTCATTCGACCGAACAAATCCATTGAAATTGGATTGTTGCTACGTGCAATACACGCGTAATATGGAAAGTGCGAGTTGCTTCCTAAGAAATCCACTAAATGGCACACTTCTTTTCGCTTTTGGTCCAATTTGAGCATGATCCTTCGAAAAATATCAAACTTGACATAAATCCAAAGCCATGTCTGTTCATTAGATTTTCTTAAATCTTAGGTACTACTCAACTAAAAGGAGAACAAATGTTTTCAAAAATATGTATTATTAGTATGATTCACTTAGTATGATTTATTATGTTGACATATTATGTTAAAATAATAGCTATTTCTTTTAACCGGGTTACATTCTACCAGGGGCTGAGTAAGGGGAGAGGAGGAGAGAAAGTTGGTTGAGGGTAACTCGGAACCACTTAGTCAACCAGATTCTCTTCCGAGTGAGTTGTTGCCACCTCGGGAAGGTGGTGCAGGTGTCAGAGGTGGAGGTGTAGGAGCGGCCTGCTCCTCTTCCTCGCTCCACCGACGCCTCTGGCACTTGCTCACCTGACCTAGGTGGCAACAGCTTAAGAGGCAAGAAATCTGGTTGACTTGGTGGTTTAGAGTTGTCCGAAATCAACTGTCTCTCCGAATCGACTCTTTCTCAGGCCCGAGTAGAAAGAACCCAGGTAAAAGACGCAGTTTTCCGTTACAGAAAGTGAAACCCTTGCACAGTGTTCAGAATGGTTCCCCAGGTTTGGCCATTTAAGTCATCAAAAGCCGTGACTACTCCATGTAACTGAATACCACAGGCCACTAGAACCAGGCAAGCCCGTGATTCGAACCAGGGATGTTGTTGGTAGTTGGCCAATGCTCAACCCCTACGCCACGACTGCCTGCCTTATATTTAGAGAGTATTTAGTTACCAATCGAATTCAAATTGAATGAAAATTCATTTAGCGGCTGCTGAGTTATTTGGGTTTGAATGGTACATTTTTGAACCCCAAAAAACAAAAAAACGCTACAGTTACATGAAAAAAACAAATTCCCAAGGATTTCATATTCAATTCATTCAATTTTGCGTGAAAGCAAGAACTTTTTTAAGTTATAAGTTCATGTCAAAATAGCTCATGATATGTAATGTCACTTAAAAAATGTACTTAAAACAAGATTTTTGGAATAAATTCATATTTTTTGCAGTACACTTTGTTATGCGTTCCGCCAAGATTGTAAATAAATATGTCTTACAGATTCATAATAAAATTTACGATTTCTTGAAGGATCTTGTTCAAAATGGACGAAAATCAAAACTTGAAACATTAACACAATTTTTCAAAATTTCAAAGTACCATCCAACTTTGAGTGCCTGAATTTGCAAAAGATTTTTTTTCTGAAATATATCTTAAGTGTTTCTTAGGTGAGATTTTATTTTATTTTGAGCTATTTTGACAAAAACAAAAAAGTCATTTTATATTGCAACATTAAAAATTTATTTGAAATCTTTGGAAATTTGTGTTTTGCTATAAATGTAACGTTTTCCGGCTTTTTGGTGTCAAAAATGGACCTGTCAAAAATGGACCATTCAAATCCAAATAACTCAGTTGCTCACAAATGTATCTTTAATTAATTTGAATTTATCAAGTCTCTGAATTTGGATCAATTAGTTTATCAAGGTTTTTATGTAAATAACTTTTTCCCTGGATCTAAACGTATGTAATACAATAAAAGTAAAGTTGTTCCTCATTGAATTGTGACTCCAAAAATGCCATGATTTTCTTTGGGTATTTCGATCCAAACGTAAAAAGCCATTCAGAACACCATGTCTCCTCTCTTCTTAATCGGGCTCATTCATTGTTTAATCTTTTGACCTCAAGAAGCTCGTCCAGAGCTTGCAACTGACCTAGCTCTACTTGATTGAAACTGAAGAAGCAAGAGGAGAGAAGAGGAGCACCTCCTTCCAAGAACTACTGGCTTATCACAGACATGAACATTAAAGAGAGAGGAATTTTGGAGAAATAGATGGAAACAGTCAAAATTTCATTGAGTTTCCTCTCCACAAGCTGATCTCTTTCTCTGTTACGCATTCAAGTGAAAGGGTTCCCACAACTGATCGTACAAATATTTTTACACTACAGACCTATTTGATGTTCAAGGGTTGCACGGTAGAGATGGCAATCCTGGCTTGCCTCAACTAGTTGATAAACAAGGACAAAATATCGGACTTGTGCATGTGTGTGTTTGATTCGTGAATTAAGTGGAAAGACCAGTGAATTGGCCTTTGCTGTTGTCCTCTGTAAGTTGCATTGTGAATTGCAAGTAAGTGGGAACAAAACGAAAGAAATATTTTTAAAAGAAATGTTATTCAATGTACACTACATTCGAACGCACAAGTGGACGCAAAAAAGAAGAGGTAGGTAAAGCTTCCATCAATCGTGGACATTTTATTGAGATTAGAAGGCTGCTTTACAGGGACTTCAAACACAACTCTGACCGTGTCCTCTTTTCAATTTGATTAGCCTTGCAGGATTGTTCTTGGGAACATTTTGAAGAGTAGAATTAAAGTGTAAAGATAAACATTTTAGCAATGTTTGTTCTCTGTTTTCTTTAGAGTTTTGCAAATTTTGTCACACAATGTAGAATATTTTAAACAGTAAAAAATTTGCATCGTATTGCGGCCAATAACTTGACTCAATGAAAGTAATGGAGTAGCTTTTCATGTCAACCTTAAATGAATCTTGAATCGACTATTCAATCAGCTTTATTTTCCCCAAAAAATCTAAATATTGTCATTATCCCTGAGGAGGGATCGTTAAATGACTAGCCTCATTCTACTTTTTCCACTCATATCACTAAGGACAGGAAGTTTAGACGAATAAAACCATCAAATTAGACCAAAAAGACAAATATAATTGCCTTATTAGACGAAAAAAGACAAATAAGATTGCCCAATTAAACAAAAGAAAACGAATGAATGTTTCCAGAAGACGAAAAAAACGAAGAAAAACTTACTGAAAAGACGTTAAAAGTCGAATCAATTTGCCCAAAAGGCGAATGAAACTACTTACTCATAACTATGATAAAAAAGGAGACAAATTGAGTGCCCGTACAGACCAAAAAAGACGTTTAAACTGCTTCCACTATCTCCTTATTGACGGAAAAATTTGTCTACTTGTGCAAAAACGGCAAAATCTAGAAAATTTGAAACAGGAATAACCTAATGGGCAAGAATTATATGTAGTACATAGGTCAAGTAAAAACAAAAGTTAAAAAATGCCTCTTTTAAGGAGTGTACCGGGTGATGCATAAGAAACGGAACGGCAAACCATGTCCGTAACTCGGAAATGGTTGATCTCACAAAAAATGTATAGAGATCAAAAAGATGCGGCAGATAACAATTCTTAAGATACACAAGTTGTTATTCTCTTTTTGTCGCCTTATTTTTTATTTTAGCCAAATTTCTGAAGAGAGAAAAAAATCGGAGTCACGAACGCTCTGTTTTCGTAAAGGGCCCTTCAGGGAAAAAATCGTCGTCACTTAAATATTGAAATTGGGTGAAATTGCTTTTTCTGACTTTTCAAGTCAAGTGTTTGACCAATTCTATCCAATAAAGGTGAGGTTCATACATGGTTTCAATCATGAGTTATTGACGATGGAATTAGGTGTTCCGTTTCTTTTGAAACACCCGGTATACAGTAGAGCTATACATAAAGTCAGAATTACAGATATATCAATTGTTCTCATGGCCAGAAAGCTTTTTAAACCCAATAGTAATCTTTCTTTTCTGTGTCTGGCGGGCAATGCTACGGGTCCAAGTTGATTTTTAAGTGTGGATTGTTTTTTGTTGGTGTAAAACCGGAATTGACAATCAAATTATTTCCTTGGCTGAAGCTTTGACGTTGAACTTTCTTCGAAGTTATTTTTTGCGTGGAAATTAGAAAACAACGCGTAAAGAGCTTGAAAAAGACGAATAATATGCAAATTAGACAAAAAAAATTCGCGACGAAGAAGGCTCAAAAGACAAATAGTTTTTTTTCGTTTCAAGTTCCTGTCCCAACTTATCATGCTCACTTCTCCTGCTTCCTTCTCGCACTTACTTCTACCAATTGCTTCTCCCACTTACTTCTACTACTTACTTCTCCCACTTACTTCTCCCACCTTCTTCTCCCACCTACTTCTCCCACCTACTTCTCCCGCTTACTTCTCCCACTTACTTCCCCCACTTACTTCTCCCGCTTACTTCTCCCGCTTACTTCTCCCCACCCAAAACCCCCTGTTCCCACATGGGCCCCGTAAAGCTTGTTGTCACTAATATTTTCCCGGTAGAAAATGCTACATTCTCCCAGGGGAGGGTAAGAATCCAGGACCAAAAGAAAGAACTGCTTATACCAGGGGGTTCCACTTTCCGTAACGGAAAATAAATGATCACATCATGGAGGGCAAATTCATTGGTCACAAGTGCGAATGAACCCGCAAGGTGTCTTTTCTTCAAGATGACGATCAAGTGATCAAATGAAATTTGATGACCAGGTTACCTGCTACAATCTTTAGAAGTGATAGCCTTATCTAAAGCAAATAGAATGAATCCGAGCGCAAATTCCTCGTGAAAAAGGATTAAGAGCCAACTTTCCCCCGTACCAAAACGGGGAGTTTCTTTACGCACATCGAATACACAACTTTAACAACAAAGAATATCTTACGATTCCTTGAATTATTAACAACAAACTAACGTTTTTTTCCGAGCTGAACGTCTTATTAGTATCTTTGAACTTACAATTGAACCCATCCATCAATATTTAATGTATTATCCTGAACTTAATTAACACATGCCAAACTTTGTATGTAATCAAGGTTGTTATAGGTTGTGTCACCTTGGCATAACTTAATGTTCTATAAATGATGGTCCTTCTTCGAATTTCTTTTATTGTATGTTTGTGTCTTTTAGTTCAAGAAAATAAGGACAGGTAAGATATTCTTAAGTTGTTCAAATTGTGTGATGTATGAGTGCGATAAAACGCCCCGTTTTGATCCGGGTGAGAGTATGTGGGGGAAAGTTGATTCTTAATCCCTTTTCAAGAGGAATTTGCGTTCGGATTAAGGTCCATATAGAACAAAGAAAGAAGAAGTCCTCAGTGTCAAGAATTCCATCAAATGAAGAACAAATTAAGATGACTTTGAAACCTATCAGGTGGACCTACTATCAATCGATGGGCTCAATATTTTGATCTGCCTTTCGAGTCAGTCTGCCCAAATTGGTGATCTGACAGTCTGACCCGGATTACATGGACCCTCTCAAAGTCTTTGGAATGAAATGCTCCCATCAAGATTGAATTGTGTGGATTTTTTCATTCAATCTGATTGTTAATTCCTGGACAAGGGGATCTAAGAAGATCAATCAAACATTGTCAAGCCTGTAGAGCCTAGCCCTGCAATGATAAGACATGATACTCTGGTCCTGAAGGACCCTTAGCCCCAGTCCTGCGTGGTCCTGAATCATTGAGCCCCAAGACTTGAAAATTTTTCAATCAAATCCACAATCAAGGATTTAATCCCAATGTTTTTCACTCATTTTGTCTCAAGGACATTGCGATTGCCTTTGTTCCAATTCCAATCCGGATCAGATGGCTGATCTGATCCAGAACCGTCAAAAGTGCCCTTCAATAGTTATAGCCAAGAACATCTCCGACTTGGACTCCATCTTGTTTCAAAATCAGACCATTCTTGTTCTTTCATTTTCCTATGGAAATGGTTCCTGCGTTGTGGAGGTGTTGAAGAGGATGGAAGAGGAGTAACACTCCAGATACCACCACAGATAAGATACTTCTGTTGAGCATTGTTTCACTGAAGTTGGACTAATGGGTGAAGCAAGATTCCATCTACGTATTTTCCTCATTGTTATGATGACTAAAATCCTTTTGAGAGCTGAATGTCTAAAGTTCATGAGACGAGTGAAAAAGAGTGCTGGGACCTCTAAAATCAAGGTGAAGAACGTCCAGTCCACAAATACTAACACAAAAAGTTTGACTGAATTCTTTCAAGACGCATGTTCAACAGTTTTAGCCGTTAATAAGGAATAAATGACGTTGTGTCAAAATATAGCCTCATACCATTTTTTTCAAAAATCGGAGTTCGTGTCAGGGGTACCTGATTTATCACATTTCAAGATGATTTTTCAAGATGTTTATAATATTGTGAGTGAGAAGCAACTGGCAAAACAAACAAGGGTGATTGGAAATTGTAGGCTTTCTATAATTGTGATTTGGATCTTGCAAAAAGAATTAAGTCTCCATGAGCCTATGAATTGCAGGAGGAACTTAATACTCAAAATATAAAAAGTTGTTGTGCTGCCATCTGAAGAAATCATGTTGTCTGATGGTCAAAGATCTCGTCGCCTTTTGAGTGGCAAATGTGGCCAACTCTGCCCAATGAGAACTGGCTTGGGTTGCCTGAATGACACATAATTTGAGACAGGCACTTTTTCTGATGTGGTTTCAAATCCTTTAAATTAAGAAATCCTTGTCTAGAGGATTCTGCAGGGACACCATTACAATCTCAGCTTGAAGTTAGTACTAATTCTCAGTGGTAAAATACCTTGCCTTAAAATACCTTGCATGAGGTGGTATACCTTGGGACCTGTAATACCTTGGTTCTTACATGAGGAAAGCTTGGCTTATGGGTTCAATCTTTCTTCTTTTATTGGACTTTCATCCTCCCCAACAATCAACCTGCTTTGACTTTTCTTTTTAGAGAGAGGTTGGATTTGAAAATTTCCGGGACAAAACATTGAAATTTAGGGATCAGAAATCAACTTTCACACTTCCAGAGGGTAGCCAGTGTTGTGGCATGAGGCTAAGCACGTAAAACTCATTCTCAAAGGGACTTAAAACCACTTTTCTTGGACGATTGTGTTCTCCCGCCACAATCTCTTTCTTCCCTACTGACGTAAGAGAATCTGATGATTGGCGGCGGCAGCGCAGTCTAGGAATTCAGTGGTCTATGGATGGTTGGATGCTCCTTTCTGACCTTTCTGAAGGAAACTCTTTGACGTTAATCCACGCCCACAGACTGAGAACCATTCTGAAACCGGACCGGACTTGAAATGGAAAAAATTGGATGATATGACGGCTGGCTACGCTGACCGGGCGAAGATCAACCCTCCGTCCCAACCCAGCATATAATAAAAAAATAAGAAAAAAGAATGAACACTAGGGTCCCGAAACTATATATTTTTTTAAATAAAGTATTTCTCCATGTTTTCAACTTTTTAAACATTAGGGCTGGTTTAAAGAAAAATAAAACATTTTCTTGATTTTCTAAGCAGGAAACCATATTTCAGAAAAATTAGAGCGAAAAAAGTGAATGGTCGATGCAATTGACCTAATTGAACCTAATGTACTAAAATGTTTACAAAATGGCATCTTTACTGCATGCAGTTAAACATTAAAGTGATATCTCCTGTAATATACGTAATTAGTTGTCAAGTGTGCTTCCAAAAAAGACCGATAACATTAAATGTATCAGAAATTTATTGAATGAATTGGTGCACTGACACGAAAATATCAAATAATTGCGTTTTAAAAAAACATTTTTTTTAATTACCGGCTTATTTTTCAAATATTTGGCCTTTTGAAAAAATTACATATTTGATATTTCGTCACTTTTTTCCGGGGCCTTATGATCACTAAGGTACAATTAAATGCTAATATCTTTCTTCTTCCAATATAGTTTTGTCAGCGACAAAACACGCATGCTTCCGTTATTAACTTCAAGCATATTTTTTGCCTGTTGGGGCATTATTTGACTAATTTTTTTTGTGTTAAACACGTACTAAATAAAAGATCACATTTTACGGAGGGTTGTCTTAAATTAGTATCCCCAATTTTATTACGGATTTTTACCCAATACTCTGATTACTCAAGTTATATTGATGATAAATTGTGACAAAATGAGATGATGAAGTTAACTTAAGGTCCAAAACATTTTCAAAAACTGGTGTATATCCAATGTTTTGGTTAGTCGTGTACTGAGTTCTAGGAATATTAGTCCTTTAGTGTTTCAAATGGTTTATAAGGTTTTGATCGAAATACCCAAAGGCATCTTGGCATTTTTGGACCCAAAAAATCACTGGGGAATAACTTTACCTTCATTGTATTATATAAGTTTAGGTCCAGGGAAAAAGGTATATACTTATAAACCTTTTAATAATAAAAAACGATGAACTATTTAATCCATATTTAGAGGCCATTTGGTTACCTGTTGAATTCAAATGGAATACATTTTGGAATAAACTCGAAATTTCACCTTTCTTTTGCGACATTGAAAAGCTATATGAAATTTTTGAAACTTGTTTTTTGATAAAACTAACGTTTTTCGGCTTTTTTATTATTTTGATTACTTTTTTAAAACTGACAAGACCCGAAAAGGGTGGAAATCAATTGTGGCAGGATGCTTGAACGAGAACTCTGGAGCAGGAGGGTCCTTGGCTCCACCCATGCATCGTCAAACACAATACATATGACTTGATAAAAATCATAACAATAAAATAAGGTTTATAAATCACACTTAAGCTTTAGGAATAACACTCTATGAATGAGTTGAAAACCAAAGTATGTGATTCTTCCATGAGATGAATTCGAAGAGTAATATTTTTACACAAATCTACTCAAAAAGAATGCATAAGCGTTCAAAGATTACATAGTGTAAGCAAATAAGACACTACTGATGTTTATTTACGTTTTTTGTTCCCATCTTCCTTAACAAATTTGATCTTGAGTCGATTTTTTTACTCTTACGTAACTACAGTGTGGAGTTGAAGAGATGTTGGGCCACAAAGAGGAGGTAAACATGATTAAGGTCTTACCACTCTGAAGAGGAGCTTTAAATGCACATAATAACCCTTTCCTTTATCTATCATAAACCTGGGGATTGCTTAAGTAAGTTTATTATTGTTCAAGTGTCAATTCTAAGTTTTATATTTCCTCATTAATTTCTTGTTTTGATTTCCTAATTTGTCCCTGTTTCAGTGAAACAATCGTGCATTGTACATCTTGGTAAATGTTTCATCAAACGTGTCATGATACTGAACACCATCTTATTAGGTGGCGCTACATTTAGACCTCGTCTTTATCATCATCATCATTTTTTGATTCATCAAATTTGAACTCCTTGGCATTGAATCCCTCGCAAAGTCTCGCTTGGCATTCCTCGATCTCCGTTGGAGTGGAAAGATTCTTTTCGGAACATTCCATGTTGCATTTGAGACGGCGATTAAAAGTCTGAAAGGTTAGGCATGAGAGAAAAGGTGTGATTTTTTTTCGAGCCACCAATTCGTCCAAATTCAGGTACTGTCTTCATACCCCAAAGAATCCTTGGACATTGTCGATCACAACGGATGAGATGCCCGTCAGAGCAGCACCTGCTATTTTGCTGAACCTTTGAAGTTGCTCAAAGTTCTGGAACAAAGAGCAAATGATTAAATTGGGGGATCCACTTCCCATTCAATGACTCGAGTTGATCTTTTCAAGCCAAGCTATTGGCTGATCAATAAACTTCTAAAAGGGGAAGTGCATTTTTAATCATGCTCTAGGCTTGAAGTGTGTGCAATTGTTAAGAGCGAACAGGTTATCTTACCTGGAACAGTGGTTGTTGACGTCACCAAAGATCAGATTTGCAGATGTAATGTTGTCTTATCTGCTTTGAGAATCCCAGAAGTTAGCCATGCAATTTAAGTACTCGTCGCAAGAATTCTACCCTACATGGAAGAGCCCATTCCGGAAGTTCAGATTGTGAGAAAAGATACGTCAGAGACAAAGGAAGTTTATTTGGATAGTCCAGAGAGATAAATACTTTATGTTTAATTTTAACGTCATGCCCGTACAAAATTAACACAGTACATCAAAATGCAAGCTTTGGGTGTTTCTTTCTTATGCTGTATAATTGTCATGCAAAAGGTCAATTGATTAGTAAAATCTACTTCGGATCATCAACTTGAGAGTCGTTAGTTGTCGAAACAATTGAAGTTGTAGACGTAGTAGTAGAAGGTGTTGCTGTGGTAGTACCAGTCGTTGTTGTGGTGATTGGGGACGACGAGGAGGAACTAATCATGCTGTCAACCATCCTTCCAACAATTTCTGTTACCTTTTTCAATACAGGTTGAGTTTCATTGGCCGTCTTGACCACACCTCCAACAAATTGGGAACTCCTTTCAATCACCTCAGGAGCGTTTTCAAGAGCTTGTTGACCGGCTTTGATGGCTCCGCCAGCCACAGCCGCTCCGGTTTTCAACAGGCCATCCACGGTTTTAGCTACCTCCTAAAAATGATATGCAATGATGGGTATGTGACACTTGTTCTGACAGCAGTGTCAGTGGATCCAAGCTGATACTTGGACTTTTTTTTAACTAAAATATTGTATTAACCTAACGCTATTTGTGGAAAATATTCTCGTCATTATTTGCATCACACTGACCAAATCAGTTGTGATAAGTAAATTCAAGATGTTTTAAATGCCACTTTCGAGTAACTCGAAAGATCCACAGCGTTTGTTAAATGACACTTCACCTTCAAACCCCTTTGGAATTATTTAGATACTTTAATATCAAAGGTACAACATCCGTTTCAATCTATAGAGCTGCAAATTTCAAAACTGCTGCAAAGCTGCAAATGCGTTTCAATCCGCTTAGGTGCAAGATTGTCGGTCAGTTGTTATGTTTGATGGTTAGGACACAGTTTTACGATAACGGATTACTTCATTAGAGATTTGACACATTTGAAATTAAGATAAATCGAGGCTGAGAATTCTTTTTGCCAAACAGCGCTTATTTTGCTTGCTTTGTTACTAACAATTTCTCTTATATTAAGCAAACAAACCTCCAGTAAGAAGACTTTCAATGTATTTAAAACGTATTTGATCTTCTTCCATTTCAACACTACATAAAACGGAATTAGAAATAAATTACTAAGGACTTTAAAAGGCCATTTGTTTCGTGTTGTGTTTTTAAGCTTAAGGCGTACTTCATCAATTGACTTCCACCCGTTCCACCCTGTTAGGGTCTTTTTGACGCTCTTCTTTCTGCTTCTAAAATCACGCAGTATGAAAGATAGCTTCTATTTAGTAGATGTTTGGTCAAGAAATTAGTTAAATAATGCCTTAATAGGCTTAGAGTAAGCTTGAGATCACTATTGGAAGCATACTTGTATGATAATTGGCGCAACCTCAACATATGAGCTAAAATCTTTCTCTAAGCTTTTTTGAAGCAAAGAGTTGCTGTAGTAATTGCAATGCCTCTAATTTCATTCACGTTGATCAATACATTCGGCCCCAATTTTAACGAACGCCTTTGAAACGGAAATGTATTAGTAGAATAATGACAACATCTATGGAGGTAAGTATTTTCACAGATTCAAACCTTTCTAAACCAATGGAAAGTGAACCATCAAATATTCAAACCATTCTTTTTGCGATCCTAATGAACCAAAGAGGGGCTTTTCTACATTTATAATGATTAGGGAAATTTTCTTTTTATACTTTCTTTGAAGGTTCTGTAACCCTGACCCGTGACGGAGTGAAACGTTTAGGGGAAACTCACCGGATCTTCCGACACCTTCTGAATATTTTTTGCTGCTCCTTGTATCACGCTCAGGGATCCTCGAATCAGATCAAATAAGCCTTTCATTAGTCCACCTAATGCTTCCATGGGTTTTGTGGCGGAGTCCGTATCCTCTGTGACCGTAGTAACCTCATCATCGCCATCTTTATTTGCCGTCACCACAACCGCATCGACATAATCATTATCGTTGCCCGGCGTTTCTTGGGGAACTGGTGAACTGGTGACCAACACAATCAAAACCTGAATATTGGAAGACATGACATTGTGAATGTTTACAATGATAGTGAATCAAGTAAAAAGAACACTTTTACCGCTAAAGTCACGAAGGAAACGAATTGAATAGTTGCCTTCATTCTGGGATCCTTCAAGATTGTTGCACTAAGATTTTGAATGATTCACTGATTGGGGATGAGTTTTGGACTCAAACGAAGGATGATAGCAAGCCAATTATTTGAAATAAAACAAGTCCTCTACACTCGGGAGTCAAGACGGGTTTGAAGATTAAAATAGAGTTGAGGAGGTTCAAAATGCCATTTGCTGTCATGGTTCAGAAGCCAGTGATAACAGAGACGCCCAAAGGTAGGTGCGCGTACACGGTGTTCCGAATGGCGTTTTAGGTTTGAATCAAAATACCCAAAAACACCATGGCACTTTTTGGACCCACAATTCAATGGGGAACAACTTTACTTTTATTGTATTATATAAGATTAGGTCCAGGGAAAAAGTTATATACCTAAAAACCTATTAAATATAACATTTTTTAACAAACTATTTAATCCATATTTAGAGACCATTTAGTTACCTGATGAATTCAAATTGAATAAAAATTCATTCAGCAACAGCTGAGTTATTTGACTTTGAATGGTCCATTTTTGACCCCAAAAAGCCGAAAAACGCTACAGTTATATGAAAAAACAAATTCCCAAAGATTTCACATAGTTTTTCAATATTGCAAAAATTAATGATTTTTTTTCAGTTTTGGAACTTTTGTCAAATTAGCTCAAAATATGAAAAAATATCACTTAAAATGCACTTAAATAAGATTTTTGGAAAGTTATTTTCATAACAATTTAGGGTACGCTATGATGTGTGTTGTGCCAAAATTACAAATAAAAATATCTAACAGAGTCATATCCAAAATTACGATTTCTAGAAGGACCATGTTCAAAATGGACTAAAATCGAAACTTGAAACATTAACCGATTTTTTCAAAACTTTAAATTATTACCCAACTTTGAGTGTCTTTGATACTGCAAAAGTTTTTTATTGGAAAATGTATTTTAAATACCTTTTAAGTGATATTTTTTCTTATTTTGAGCTTTTTTGACATAAGTTCCAAAACTCAAAAAAACCATTTATTTTTGCAATATTGAAAAACTATGTGAAATCTTTGGGAATTTGTTTTTTCATATAACTGTAGCGTTTTTCGGCTTTTTGGGGTCAAAAATGGACCATTCAAAGTCAAATAACTCAGCTGTTGCTGAATAAATTTTAATTCAATTTGAATTCATCAGGTAACTAAATGGTCTCTAAATATGGATTAAATAGTTTGTTAAAAAATGTTATATTTAATAGGTTTTTAGGTATATAACTTTTTCCCTGGACCTAATCTTATATAATACAATAAAAGTAAAGTTGTTCCCCATTGAATTGTGGGTCCAAAAAGTGCCATGGTGTTTTTGGGTATTTTGATTCAAACCTAAAACGCCATTCGGAACACCGTGCGTAACTACGTAAATACACAACGCACGAGGAGTACTTACATACCACTTCTACATACATTGGAATCTATCCAGCAAGGGCCTGTCATTTTGGAGAGCGGATGTTCTTTATAGACTTGACTGATTTTCGTAACTTAGAACTAGTAATTCCAAAAAAAATACGAGAAGCACTAATGAACAGTATGTTTCTTTTCCTTTCATGTATTCGCGACCTCAAAAAAGAAATTTTCTTGTAAGCATAATCCAGGGAAGTTTTAGGTGCAATAACGGCCCAAAACAGAAGCAAACGTTTTTATTTTTCTCTTAAAGCTCGGGGGAGGGTTTTTGTAAGAAAAATACTAAAAAAGAGCGGCTAAAAATATTATTTTTTGTTGGCCAAATAAATAGAGAAATATGAAAAAACATTCAAATCCCTCAAGAAAATATTTACACCACTCCCAAATATTTAAACAAATTTTAAATTTCACAATATTATGAATAAACAAATTGGCATTTTTCGTAAATGTTGATGCAAAAATTCATTTTTTAATGCAAAATTGGCTATGACGGTTTTGTGTGACAATGACAATGACAAGATTTCGGTGTTCAAAATTTATTCCGAATAATGAAAATTGGTTATTCTTGCAAATCCTTACTTATACAGTGCTTTTAATCAATATCTTAATTCCCAAGACTTTACAAGATTTTCAAACCAGAGATTTATCAATTTTTAACAAGGACCTGCGATTTTCTATTTAAGATTAAACATCGCCAATCTAATTTTCAAGTCCAAGCTAACTACCTATTTCCCAGGAAAAATATTTCCATTTTAGTTTGACATCTCCCTTTGAAAATACAATCAGATAAAGATACAATAATTGGGAGATTTTTTTGCAAATGATTTGTTAGAAAAAAACAGATTCTCTATTCAAATTTTCAAAGGCTTCACTAGAAGAAATATTTTAAATCTGCTCAAAACGGCATAGTATTGAAACTAAATACTCTATATTTGATTCAATATTTTCTGACGTTCAAAGGATAAAGTTTCTTGTTTTTAGTTTCTGGGATTGATGATCAGACAATCCACAAGCAAAAGGCAAAAGTTGAAGTGAAGAAAAGAGATGTCAGAAAGCCTCTACTTGTAATTCTAGGTTAAAAGTGAAGCAAAGAAGACTCGTTTTTTCTCAGTCTTGCAACCATGAGGAAAAAGGCCTTCTGATGAGAGCGAGAATACCAACCAAGCTTCTAAAATTCACTTGAATTTCTGGCATTTGGTCGCCAAGAAGTCCAGGACAAGCAAGCTGAAGAAAGCAGTTTATTGACCTCCTTCCTTTGTTCCTTGCAAATCAATCCCTGATGCTGAAATGAATGCAAGAAGCTTGGTTGGTATTCTTGCTCTCATCATCTTTCTTCTCTTCATCATTTTATTAAAATTATATTCGTGTAAATATCTTTCAAATTTGGTAGAAAAACTTATTTTGAAGGAAGAAAAAACTTACATTCGTGGTTTTAGGTAAAATAATTTTCAATTTCCAGTCATAAAATAATGCTCAACTCTGGTTCTGTTTTGGTTTTGCTTGAAATCACTAATTAGAACCACCAATACTTTAGCAAATGCATCTGCACACAATGGCATTAAGGTGTTTTACTTTGAACAAACGAATGAATCCAGATAGGTGTCATTTTTGTCTTTCTTCGTAATCGTCCAAGCCTTGTACGTTAATCAAAAGAGATGTGACTACAGGATGTACTTCTGATACTTCTTGTTCTTGGATCTGGGACACTTGAACTCGAAAGTGACGGCAGGCTGATAATAAACGAATTAAAAGTCGTCAAAGGCTTTTGTAGGCTACGCCAAGACTTTGATCCTTGTAATTCTACTCTCTAAGCTTTTTAAGCGCGTATATTCATTTTCACCTTTTTTTCAAATGATTAATTTGTTAATCTTTACAATAGGTTCCCGGCATAACACCACTTGTCCTTTATGAACTGATTTGTATCCATTTCACCGGCCAAGAGGTAATAATGAAATATATTTCATGAGGCCAAAAACATACTAAACTATCTGGAGAAAACGACGAAACGATTTTGAAACAGTTTCTAAGAGCTCTCAACATCAAGAAACGTAATTGATTGGCAAAACAACTGTTTTACAGAACGTCCACGTCTCTTGATATTTTCAGCAGCATAATTAAAACAATCTACGTTTCGCAGATTCTGGTATAGCCGACGACCACACCATTCATACCAGGAATACCCTTCTTGGATTTTAACATTGAGTGCTTTTTAGGCATCTCAAATACCAATTGCAGCCCATATTCATAAACCAGGAACATCAGAGAGGGCTGATAAAAACACTATTTATGGGCACAGTTGTACTTTTCATCTAGTACAACAAAAAAAAGAACGGTCACGTCATCGAGAAAAAACAAACTTTCACATTTCGGTTTTAAAATGCTAATACAGGACGAATTTCTAGATGCAACCAAAGAATTTCATGTCACGATATTTCCAACCTTATTTCACGCCAGATAGAGTACTAGTTTCGAATTAGATAATCGTGAATTTTTTAGGGATAATCCTCCTTGAGTAGGAAAACCCCTCCTCATGAAAGTTACGGTTCATTTAGATATGTTGCTCTCCAAATAGGTGTAAAACTCATTCCCACTAGAACAGAGGTCGGAAACAGCTGTAAGGTCAAATTAACAATATTTGAGGTAGTCACTAGAGCAAGGATAATAAGTAAAAAAGTAAAAAAATATTTTCTTTCTAATTTTTTGCCCTTTTTTCATGAAAAAACTTTTTTTTGCTTTTTTAGCCACATTTGTATCTCACTGCATTTTTCATGAGAAAAATATGCAACAAGTGCTTCCATATTTTGTTCTTTCGCGCAAATCTGCCGCTTTTGGGGGTTCGGTGAACGCTCTTTTTGACTCCTCTCCGTTTTTTTTTGCTTTTCAAATCCAAGGATAATAACAAAACTTACATGTTTGACCTCTAAAATCTTTTTCATCTCTAATTTTATTGGCGTTAAATCAAACCATACAAACATTTTCTATTAGCTTCTGCAAACTTTTCCGACAAACAGAAAATAAATAATTATTTGTGCATGCCATTGACTCAAAACAAAATCCTATCTCTGTCACAAAGCAAAAGATGGCGTTGTAAGACCAAAAATACTAGAATTGGATGTAACTCCTCCAAGAAATTTACTGTAGATCCT